>JACBKR010004533.1:0-23262 GCA_014218235.1 Colocasia esculenta | reverse complement strand
GAGCTCTCTTAGCTGAGACTGGGACGCCGGTAGTGTGTGACTCGTACGGCGCAGTTCCGCTAGTCCCTTTCTCAACTGCCCCACTCTACCGTTGTTCCGTTACCACCTAGAGGCGTCAGGGTGGATCGTATCCGGCCAGACCTACGGCAGTTGTGTTTACTTGGGTTTCCGGTGTCTCACTCCGACTGTAGGTGGTCAGACATGGACCATTGGTCGAGGGTAAGACGCGTGGCGCACCTGACCAGTTGACTAGAGTAGTGTATTGTGGCTAGTGTGCTGTCCAGGCAGTTCGTTGTCTGTGTTTACAGCTGGGGTTCTGTTGGTGCCTTTTGTTTTACCGGTTTTCCGATCCCACCGAGTGGCTTAACCGACGACTGTGTAGTTCTTTCACGCTTCCGCACTTTACTCTGTTTAGGAGATTAGACCTTACTGCTTTATTTAATATTGCACTAGTCAATATGCTTGTGGAACCAGTGGAGATGGGTAGTCCCTACTGGGCTTCTTCGTGAAGCTCACTCCCTGTTTTTTCAGGTAAAACTTCATAGCAGTTCCCTCCGCGGCGTAGCGAGGAGACGGGCCCGCAGTAGTCGGCGTCTTAGTGGCAGTATTTCCCCCCAGTTCTGTACTTCACCCTCGGGGTATGCCCCTAAGGGACGTGTTATTCCTTTTCCGTTATGCACTTGTACTTTTACTACTTTGGGACTTGTACTAGACTTGCACGTTGTGTTAGACTTCTTCTTGCCTAGTTGGTACACTTTTAGTACAGTGTCGTATTTACTTTCCGTCACAATCTCGTTAGACCGATCAGTTAGCCCTTCCGGGTCTCCGACCCGTGGGCGGCGGTGTCGACGGTCGGATCCTTGGTGGGAGCCGGGGACCCGGGCGCCGGGGCCGTTACATGGATGGTAAGCCAAACTAAAATCATAATCTTTCAAATATTCGATCCATCTACGCTGACGAAGATTTAAGTCCTTCTGCGAGAAGATATACTTCAAACTTTTATGATCTATAAAGATCTCAAATCTCTTGCCATACAGATAATGCCTCCATATTTCAAGGCAAACACAACTGCTTGCCAATTCAAATCATGAGTGGTAATTCTCTTCTGCCGACTTCAATTGCCTAGACGCATAAGCTATCACTTCCCATGCTGCATAAGCACTGCCCAAGTCCTCTCCTTGAAGCATCTGCATAAACCCCAAAACCCCACTTCCTGCCGGTAATGTCAATATTGGTGCTGATGTAAGTCTCTTCTTCATTCTATAAAACTTTTCTGACATTCACCGGTCCACACAAATGGCACACCTTTCCTGTCAATTTGGTCATAGGTGCCGCAATCTTAGAAAAATCTTGAATAAAGCACCTATAATAACCTGCAATCCCAGAAAACTTCTAATCTCAGTTTGTCTTAGGCACTTCCCATTTCATCACTGCCTCCACTTTACTTGGGTCCACTGCCACTCCTTTAGCTGAGATAACATGACCCAGAAGCTGAATTTCTTTCAACCAAAATTACACTTATTGAATTTGGCAAACAACTAATTATCCCTTAACAACTGCAGGGTAAACCTCAAATGAGCTGCATGCTCCTCTTCAGATGCTGAATAAATCAGAATATCATCAATAAAGACCACAATGAATTGTCTAATATGGATGAAAAATTCTATTCATCAATCCATAAAACCTGCAGAAGCATTGGTCAGCCCAAATGGCATAACCACAAATTCATAGTGACCATATCTGGTTCTGAAAGCTATTTTATCTATATCCTTCTCTTTAATTCTCAACTGATGGTACCCGAACCTCAATCAATTTTAGAAATACCTTCGTTGATTGCAACTGATCAAACAGATCATCTATCATCGACGGGTACTTATTCTTAATGGTCACATCATTCAACTTTCTATAATCAATACACATACGAAACTTCCATCTTTCTTTTTCACAAATAATACCGGCGCTCCCCACAGGGAATGACTCGGTCTAATGAACCCTTTCTGCAACAGCTTTCTAATTGCTTTTCCCAATTCTTTAAGTTCTGCTGGTGCAATCCGATATGGAGCTTTAGAGATCGGCATGGTACCTGGCAGCAACTCAATGGTAAAGTCCACCTCTCTATGTGGAGCTAAACCAGGCAAATCTTCCGGAAAAACATCAGCAAATTCCCTAACCACGGGAACTGCTTCCACTAACTGACTAGCTTCTACCAGACTTACTGAGGCTAATAAGCCACACATCCAGCTTTTATCAACTTTCTAGCTCTAATTGCAGAAATTAAAAACTTAGAGGTATAAAAAGGCATACCTTGATATTCAAATACTACACTATTAGGATGACGAAACCTGATCCTCTTCTTTCTGCAATCTAGCATTGCTCCATAAGTCTCAAGCAATCCATACCCAAAATAATATCATAATCTGTCACTGCAGGCATATAACCGACCCAGCATCTGGTTCCCTTCAATCATAACAGGAGCTTCATCTATGTAGCTCGAAGTGAGCAAGAACTCACCCGAGGGAACCTCCACTACTAACTCACAACTTTTTCCTCTAAAGGATGAGTCATGCAATCCAGAAATTCTTCGGAAATGAAAGAATGAGAGGCACCCGAATCAAATAAAACTCTTGCTGAATAATCATAAAGAGGTAAAGTACCTTCTATCATATTTGATGCCTCCGCTTGGGCTCGGGTGATAACCATAACCCGGCCTCTTCCTCGCTGCTGCGGTACTCCTCTGCCACGACCTGCCTGTGGCTGCTGAAACTGCTGAGGTTGCTGCTACTGCACACTCTTCCATACCCATACTCTCTTGGATAGGGGCAATTGCGGATCAAATGCCCCGGCTAATTGCAATTATAACATCTATACCCTGGTGGAGTAATAGGCTGCCTGGCAGTACTCTGCTGCGATTCCTCCACCTCTGGTCTGCCACGACCTTGCTGAAATTGCTGACGACCTCCCCATCCTCTTCCTTTCCTTTAAATGCTTGCTTCAATTTCTGACCCCATTTACCAAAGCCTGATGAAGAAGGTCCTGCTGGTGCTTAACCCTTACTCGCACCCACTGACTACTGTGGTAGCCGAAAACTACCTGAGCCTGACTCGCTCACCTGACGAGTCCGAATAGACCTCTCCAACGTAGCTGCCCTCTGAACTGCTTCTTCCACTGTCTTACACATGAGGGTACTATTGCATCCTGCAACTCCACTCTCAAACCTCTAATGAAATACTCAACCATCATATTATTATATGACTACATAAGATGCATATCGGCTATGTAATACCCCAAAAATTTCATTAATTAAAAAATAATATATTATAGATAAATGAAAATTTTGCCCATTAATAAAAATCAAACTAGTTAAAAGATACACATCATTATTGCATGAGTAGAAACTCATATAAAAATTCTATGAAAATAATAGCTATACCTTAAAAATTATTATCTAATGACCCATTAAGAAATTTGGGCATAGAAAAATAATTCGGACCATGATTTAGAATTTATGTGACTTATTATTGTAACTAAGGAATAAATTGGAAAATCCATTATTACATGAGCCCAGTGGATTAACAATTGAAATAAAAATTATGGGTAGATTCCAAGTGGGGATAGTCCATAAAAGGAATTGGATCAATGGACAACTTATGACCCATGAACAAATTCAAGTATGAAAATAGTAAATAATAACTTACGTATTATCGAAATGATAGAACTTACGTACCACTATCGTATGTGAGAAAACACATTAGAAAATTCCGTAAAATTATAAATAAACTCAAACATTATTCTTAAGAGTTTCATGAAGAGATTCGAGCAACTAAAAATCCGATTGGCCAAGTGTACGTTACACGTGACCAGGTTAACCGAATTAGGGAACTAAGTCGGAAAATTGTTAACACGGAAAATAACCCAACCATAAATTAAATAATAGGTTGGAGAGACTTATAACATTATGTATTAGTGACCCATTAATGAAAATGGGCCAATGGATCACTTTTAGCCTAATAATAAAATTGGAACATAAAAATACTCAGAAATTCGCACCTGTAATATGCAATAATTGTGAAGGGCACATTAAGGTTTAAATTAGGGTAATTAGTCATACAAGGTAAGTCAAAACCGGACCCACTCTAAGAGGTGGTTTCCTAAACCTTTGCTACCTCCTTTGGGTGAGAGAATCTCAGATTTTGGAAACTAGAATGCAGAAATTCGCAGCCCTCTTTCCTAGTCCCATTAGGACATGAAGTAGCACCCTAAAACTATAAGAACTCTTAGCAAAACGTTTGGGGAAGGTTTAGCATCAAGTTGGGCTCGTGTGCAGCATGTTTGGGGCGCTGGAGGAGAGGAGAAGCTGGGAAAAAAACATGGTCTTCTTCCACCTCGCCCTGTAGCGAACCAGGAACCTGCAGGGAGTTCATTGCGTTCAAAGGTAGGCATTTTCGGGTCAAGATTAAAGAAAAATAATACCATCTTGTAGAGCTTCGAGTCTAGATTCATTTGCTTATGATTTTACTAATTTTCATCAAGTATACTTTGTGTATTAATCGTTTTCCCTAAGTCGCGCGCACAGATAAGGCTTTTACCGTTCTTCTTATTATGCATACAATTCGAGACCGAATTAGTCTAAATCATCAACATCAAAGTTCTTCTACTTGTAGTCACAATCATCTTTTATGCAGAAAGTTTTGCCTAAAAGTCTTTATTTAGAGAGTTATAAGCGTGTTAATCGAGTCGCTGCATGATACTGCAATGTCGAGATGCAGTTAACTTTAAGTTCTTCCTGTTTTGCACAAGATTAAAGGCCGAAGTAGGTCAGCCTCCAACATAAACGTTCTTTAGCTAGTTGTCATGGTCATCTTTCATGTTAAGGTTTTGTTAAATATCATTAGTTAGAGAGTTATAAACTTCGTATAAGGTCATGCAGGATACTGCGTTTTCAGGTTGCATTTAACTTTCACTTCTTCATGTTTTTCACAATGTTCAAGACCGAATTATGTTAAAACCCCAACAACACAGTTCTTACACTAGTTGTTCTTGTCATCTTTTATGTTAGACGTTTTGTCCAAATGTTAGTAGATCTCATGTTACAAGTCTAACATGTAAGTCGCAACGAAGTCATGCATGTTTGGGCTTTCCCATGTTCTTCCTATATTTCATGCATTAGAGACCGATTCAGACCCAGCCCACAACACAAAAGTTCTTTCAATAGATGTCCTCGACATTTTCTATGTTGCGAGTTTTGTCTAATGGTCAGCATATAGAGAGATATAGGCATTTCATGAATATCACCCTCTGTCAAATCATGGTAGTCTGAACCAAGAGCATGTCAGATCCCTGACGGACTCAGGCGCAGACCTGTGAACGCGACGGCCCGATATGTCGCATTCTGAGGTCGGTCGCGACAGTACCTCTGTCACATTCTGGTCGCAACAGTACCCATGCCGCATTCTGCCTGCCTGATCTGACGACCCGTCGCGATCTCAGTTTTGGGCCTGAAAATCAATCTTTTGCAAGTCTTGTTGTACCACCATAATTCCCATATCATGTTGACGATCCTAACTACATAAAAACAAATTGTAAGTATTGATTGTATTTTAATCTAATAAAAGTCAATCACTTGATCTTTCATATCCTTGATTTCATGACACATACACACACGTTGAACCATCCAAACATGGCTTAATTTGTATAAATATGACACATAACATATATGGTAATTATTGCAATTATTACCTTACTTTAGCAAGTACTCGTTTATGATTCGTGCGATGTTTTAGAACACCGATCTCGACGCTCCACAGTTCTACAATTCCTCTAGAACGTCGAGCACTTGTTTCTATATTTACACACTTTCTTGACTTGGACGAACTCTCCATCGGATACTCCTTCCGCCGGACTAGTGAATCTTTGTGCAAGGCCTCCGTAAGTCTCCTCTGATCATGGATTCCCACATGGTCGACGAGCCGGTTGTACCCTAACACCCATTACCCCTTTAGGGATCGATATGATCCAAACGGCTATTAGAAGTTCGCTCTTACCTTGAATCACGTCGGACCTCTGGACTTGTGCATACATGGCCAGCGGGAAGATCGTGAATTCCATCTGACTACCAATACGACGTACGCGTGTTGTGCAACTGTTATTCGCTTGTTTACTCGTTGTTTTACGTGATGTCCACTAGCTCTCATCTTTACTCTACTCGCTCACCTATTCATGTTCACTCTACTATCTCGTCTATTCATCTAGTGCTCTTATCTATTTCTTGGTACTCTCAGATTGGCCATTAATTGATTGTCTAAAGATAACAATATAACCAATGCCAGCGCAATAGGGCCCGATCAGGTCCTGGGGGGAGCACCCGAAAGTGCCATTTGCCCGCGGGAGTTAAATGACCAGGATGTCGGCATTACATCCAAGTGCCATACTATCAAGATTAATCTAAGGCAATCAACACAAAGTGCTATATTCTCTCGTTGTCTTTTGACAAACAAGTCCCATACTCTCTCTCGGCTATCTTCGGATAACCAAAGTGCAATTTCTATCTCGATTGACAAGAAAGTTAATCAAAAGTGCTATACTATTTCGATTGATAAGAAAATCAATCAAGGTGCAATTTACTCTCTATATGGCCAACTACTTTCTCTCTCCTTTCTATACATGTTGCTTGATATTGCTTGACGTTGACGCTATGTGCCATCGTGTTGTTGTGTTGCTTTCTTTCGTGACTCGATCTTATTCATTGTACTATACTTGATTCATCTACTATTTGAACCATGTTACTTGTGCTCTTACTTTCTCGACTTTACATGACTCGTTCTATCTTTCGTTACTCTGCCATTTAATGCACTAATTATTTAAAGCATGCTTGACCCTGAGATTTAAGTCCTACTGGGCGTTATCGCTCACCCTTCGTTATTTGTTATTGTGTCTCAGGTAATCGGACTCTGACGTCACACACACCAATGGGACAAGACTAAGTGATGAGCGACCCAAAGTCAACTCATGAGTTACCTTAGTACCATGGAGTCTAGTAGTTATTGCTTTAGATTTCTTTTCAATGTAATTATATCATTGAGCCTTATGTGTGCTCTGAATTAGAGGTTGTAATAGTCTTAGTGATTTTATAATGAAATAAAGAGTTTATTCCAATTATTGTTTATTAGATGCTCTGATGTTTGCGAAAGTATGCGCAATTGTCGTTACCATACTCGTGGTTCGCGTCTCCCTCCGATTATTCCGCTGCTAAATTGGAGGGGCGTGATAGGCTAGTGCCATAAACCTCATCTGGTACTCTAAAACTGAAGAGTTACCTTGCTGGAGTGTTCGAAACTGCTCTCTCTTCACTTGCTGTACTTGAATCGAAAGAATGTATCGTTAAATACATCAGAAATTCCGACCAAGTAATAGCCTCTTCTGTCCTTCCTGCAAGGTGGTCTACATCTTCAATCGCCACCATTCTAATGCAAAGCCTCTCAACTGATAGGCAGCTAGCACAACTTTATCTGCTGCCGGACATCTCATGGTCGCAAAGACTCTTTCAATCTCATGGACCTAGTGTTCCGTTGTATCTGGATTCGGCCCTCCTGAGTAAGTAGGCGGCTGCAATCTCAGAAATTTCTCAACTTGCATCACTGGCTCCTCTTCTAATAGCACTGGTGGTGGTGGTGGCACGGGTGCTACAAAAGGCACCTCCACTCCTAGCGGGACTGGAGCAATAGGTACAGTCTCTCCATCCCCAGGTGGCATTGCAACCGGTGGTACCGGCGCCTGCTTATCCATCCTCCTTTGGATATCAGTGAGGCTCTCCCAGATCCTCTCTATCATACGCTGAGTACTCTCCTCTGGATCATCTCCTCCACCACCCCAATCTCTTCTATCAGCCATTTCAAACTTCTACATAAACAAAACACCAAACAGAAATCAAAATAACAAATTATCATAAACCAGGGCCCCTACCAGCAGTGTACAAAGACCGAAATAAGGTTATGAATCTTTCTAGTTCCCTTATATTAACACGAACCTTGCTCTGATACCAATTGTGACGGAATGCCTCGGGCAAGCCCGTTAAACCGATAACGTACTTGATCTGAGTCCGCCTCCCGCGAACGGGCCGAAGCCTCGCAAGGGATACCACACCACAGTCCGTGTAAATACAAAGGAACACACTATTTATATATATATTTCACAAGTTTACATAGTAATATTTCCAAAAAACGGAAAGAAAGTACAAGAGCCTGGGGCATACCCCGGGGTACAACTGAAACAAGTAACAAGCTAGCTACACTACACTGCTGGAGCTGCTACTACACAACTGGAGGTACTGACCCTGCACCGCTATGACGCGGCTCTGAACTGGACGACGGTCGAGAAACGTCCTCCTCGCTCTCACTTGTGGGGGTAGGGGTGAGCCTCGCTAGTCACTGGCTCAGTAGGGAACTCCCCCAACACCGAGTAAAACCAAACACAGGTACGAAAGCAGTAAACAGTACCAACAATTTATAGAACAGCTACGCAGGATATAAAAGCTGTAAAAGTACTCACCGTCTGCCGACTACGAAAAACAACTGTAATAATTAAACAGCAAATCAGTACAGGTGTACAAGCTAAAGTAGAGACAGCCAAACACGAGCCACGTGAATTAGTTCGTGACACCAGAGACTGACTCAGACCCTGGCCTGCGGACCACACGGTCGCAGGCCCATGCCTAACACCTCTAGAGACCCTGGCCTGGGCCCTCTAGAGTGAGCCACTGGAAAAGGACTAGCTGGGGACCAGTGTCGACTACTGGTGTCCGTACCCCCAACTACGAGCGCGCTACAAGTTACTAAAGACAAACACAAGTGTCACTGTCCCACTGTCGTCTTTCCCTCAGCCGGACGTGCAACTCAAACACAAGAGTGAGGGTGTCCAGGTCAGACGACACAGACCTCGACGGTACAACACAAGTACCGGGACAAAGCCCCGAGCTAACAGCCTGGCTCACAAAGAACCTGGGGCACCCAACTGGAGAGGTAACCACGGTAGGCTTCGTACTACTCGCCACGTACACAAAACCATGTGCACGTCACACACAAACCACGTGAAGACTCACGTAAACCGCGTGCACTAGTAGTCCACTACACGTGAACATGCAAAGAACCAACCAACTGCGTACCCAGTACGCTAATCTCAGAAACCACGAGCATTGGGTGTACCACAATTATCGTTACACCATTCAATATCAACAGTTATTCAATATAACAATATTTAAACAAAAGCATGCTGGCGGCAACATCGACTACCGTCGATGGGATATAAACGGCAGGGTATCTAGCCGTTAAGTTCCCAGCTGAAGAACCTAGCGTCAAACGATGTTGACGCCAAACTCCTTAACTCCAGTTATCATAGAAACCCTAGGTCGATTCCACAGTATCCTCGACCCTAAAACCAACGGGAAAACACGAGGAAACACTTCTTCAAACATGCATGCATTCCAATCAAACTGAAACAACATGTTTTATTCTTTAAATTACTCAAACCACTCATGTACCCCGCATGGATACCTTTACCCGAAAACACAATTATCATGCAGATTCATGCTTTCCAATTGCATTATCACAACCTATAGGAACTAAAGGGATCGTTCCCTACCTCAATACGCGCTTAATCCTCCTAAATTCTCCTCGTCCACGGCGAACCCTCCGCGAGCTCCTACGGCAATTGCACCATGTTCTGGCGTTTCCATGGCCAATTCGTCACCACCTCACGTTCCACGATCTTCCAATATCCTTTTACAACCGTTGGAAGCATTGGGGAAGCAAGGGCATGAAATCCAGGCAAGGAGAGGGGAATTGGACTGAGGAAACTATCCTCGGGCAGACCTATATTCTGCAGGTCACACAGGTTGGCGTCAATATGGTTGTCGCCAATCAGACCGCCAAGGCTAGACTTCCATATTCCTTGTCGCCAAGTTCATACAGTAAACGTCAACACATATGGACGCCAACAAGTCAACGACCACACCTGGCCGCCAACTCCTACTCAACTGCAGCAGGTCCTATTTTATTTCAGGACCCAACCTGCACCACACCTACACACACCACGCACCCAAACCACACTGGCCTCACAACGGCCTTCACAACCATTACACACAAGATCCATAAGGATCCGAAAAACACGCAACGTTACATTTATGGTCTGAGTTGACAGTGAATTGCTCGCCATATAGATATGTCTCCAGATCTTCAAGGTGAAGACCACAACAGCCAGCTCGAGATCATGTACAGGGTAGTTGACTTCATGTGTCTTCAGTAGTCTTGAAGAATAGGCAATGACCTTCTCCTTTTGCATTAGTACACAACCTAGCCTAATCTCCGAGTCATCGGTGTAGACAGAGAAACCTTCTCCCTCTATTGGCAGAGCGAGAACAGGTGCTGAGGTAAGACGATCTTTAAGAGTTTGGAAACTTTTCTCACACTCTTTACTCCAGGAGTAAGGATTCTTTTTTCGTGTCAGTCGAGTGAGAGGAACGGTGATCTTGGAGAAGTCCTTGTTGAACCACCTGTAGTAGCCAGCCAGTCTTAGGAAACTTCTGATTTCGGTGACATTGGTTGGTCTCTCCCAGTTGAGTACAGCTTCGACTTTGGAGGGATCACCGGAGATGCCATCCTTTGAGATGACATGGCCCAAAAAGGACACTTCTTCGAGCCAGAATTCGCACTTGCTAAGCTTTGCATACAGCTGGTTGTCTCGCAAGACTTTAGTGCTATCTTCAGGTGTTCTTCATGCTCTTCCTTGGTCTTGGAGTATATGAAGATGTCGTCGATAAAGACGACCACGAACTTGTCGAGGTAGGGTCGATATATGCTGTTCATGAGTTGCATAAAGGCTGCAGGAGTATTGGTTAGACCAAAAGGCATAACAACGAATTCATAGTGCGTGTACCTGCTCCTGAAAGCCGTCTTGAAGATATCGTCATCCTTGATCCTCATTTAGTGATAGCCAGATCGAAGATCGATCTTGGAGAAATATTGAGCTCCAGATATTTGGTCAAACAGTTCATCGACCCTGGGCAGTGGGTACTTGTTCTTGATGGTGAGTTGATTGAGTTGTCGATAGTCGATGCACAACCTCATCGATCCATCTTTCTTCTTGACGAATAGCACAGGTGCTCCCCATGGGGAAGTACTAGGTCTAATGAACCCCTTCTCTAATAGCTCCATCAGTTGTGCCTTCAGTTCCTTTAGCTCGGCAGGTGACATCCGGTATGGTTGACGTGATATCGGTGCGGCTCCAGGGATCAACTCAATGGAAAAGTTGACATCACGTTCAGGGGGAATCCCGGGCAGGTCTTCTGGGAATACATCTGGGTAGTCCTGTACTATATGTATGTCTTCTATCTTGGAACCCTTCTTTTCCACCACTACGGCTGCTAGGAAAGCAATACAACTTTTCCTTATCATGTTATGAGCTTTTATGGTGGAGATTAGAGACATCTATCTCTTATGTCTAATCCCAGAGAATGCCAATTTAGGAAAGTCACTAAATGTAACCTTCCCTTCTTACGGTCGACACTTGCCCCATATGTGGACAACCAGTCGGCTCCCAAAATTACATCATAGCCTTCCATAGGCATACACACCAGGTCGGCTTTAGGTTATGGTCTCTGATCATTACATCGGTAGATGGAAAGTATTTGTTTAGTTTCTCCTTCTCTCCCAGTGGTGTTGTGACAAAAATTCACAACCCATGGATATAGGTTTAGCATTCACAGTATCAGCAAAGTCTTAAGATATAAATGAATGAGTGGCTCCATTATCAAATAAAACAAATGCTGATAATGAGAAAACTTGAAGGGTACCTTCTACCACGCCACCTTCCATAGCAGGTTCCTTATCATGCAGGGCTTGTAGTCTTCCCTGTTTCTTAGGTGCATTAGGGCGCCTCTCATTCTCTTTCAGTAGCGGGCACTCGGGAATGCGGTGCTCGCGATTTCCACAGCGCAGACATGCGCCAGCCTTCCTTCAGCACTCGTCAGCGGTGTGACCGGGCTTGTCACAGTGCTTGCAGTTACTTTTTGTTGGAGTGTTGGAGACTGGGATCTTGGGTTTCCTTTCTTGGTTAGGTCCCTCTGTGATGTTGAAGGGATGCTTCTTGCCATTGTTCGGCTTAGAAGATGACTGACCCGAGGTCATTTCCTTTTTCACGAACTTCCCTTTGATGCGGTCGGTGAAGTCCGTAGCATCTTCCAGTAGCTGAGCCTTCTTTACCATCTCGACATAAGTCTGAATGTCGAGAGGTGTGAGTTGGGTAATGTATTGAGGCTTAAGGCCGTTGAGGAAGCGTTTAGCCTTCATTCTCTCCATGTTCACCAAGTGTGTAGCATACCTTGCTAGTCTAGAGAACTGGGCTTCATATTCGGCCACAGTCAAGCTTCACTGTTTCGGAGCAGTGAATTCCGTAGCCTTCCTTTCTTGGACACGCTCAGAGAAGTACTTGGAGTTGAAAGCTTCTTTGAATTCATTCTAGGTAAATTTTTCGTTCTCCCTAGTAGCTTCCACTGACTCCCACCAAGCGCGGGCGTCCTTCTCCAGTTGGAATGTAGCCAGTAGCAGCTTATCCCCCACTGCACATTGCATGACGCAGAAAATTCTTTCCGTCTCTTTGAGCCAGTGCTCAGCTTCATCTAGATCCGTGGATCCGCTGAACCTAGGTGGGTTCAGACTTCTAAAGTTGTGATGCAGGTCGCCTGCACCACGATTGCCACCTCCTTGGATAGCTTGCACGATGGCGCGCATCAGTTCTTGGATGGTTTGTTGCATGCCCCTCATTTGAGCACATTCAGCAGTCATCTTGATTACTTAGTTCCTACAAAATAACTTATTGTCATGATATCGATGTGGAATTTAATTCGTGCGTGTGTGAGTTCATTTTAGCTAGTTACCCTTGGCTCTAACCACAACTCACATAGGTAGGATAATTGACTCTAGTCAAGGCAGGTTAACCTAGATCATCCTATACTCAAGAATAACCTAGGCTCTAATAACACAAAACTGTCACGCCCCAACGCGAAATATCAGAACGCGAGGCAGTTGCAAGAAAAAGGTATAGAGCAAATACTAGACATCAAACCATTGCACAATGAATAATACTAAAGAAAATTCATTTCATTAATAACTTTCCAATGTCTAGTTACAACCACTATTATCAGAGCCGATCTATAGGGCCCAATTACATTGAAATAAAGCAAAAGACTAAACTAAGACTCTATCATATTTCTAGGAAGCTATGGTACTCGTGACGTCACTCCTGGCTGTTCCCGTCCTCTTGAGTGTATAGTTCATCCTCGGTCTCACTTGAGAACACAATGACAAATAACGCAGGGTGAGTGAAAAATGCCCAGTAGGACTTAAATCTCAGGCTCAAGCAGGCTTTAAATAATAATGCATTAAAGGCAGAGTAACTAATGATAGAACGAGAGAGTCATGTATGGTAAAAGATAGCAGGATAGCGCATGATCGAAATAGCAAGACTTTCCAAATATAGACTTTCCAAAAATAGCACGTGTCAGGAATAGCACAAAATAGCAGGATGACCATAGCACAATAGCACAAGGTATAGCAATAGCATAACGAGTATAGCATAGCACTTTTGTTAATAGACACGAGAGAACAAAGAACTTATTAATTGTCATTTAGATAGTCGAGATAGATAGCACTCGAGTGTAATGCCAACACTCTGATCATTTAACTCCCATGGGCACTACCACTTTCGGGCGCACATCCTAGGACCAAATCAGGCCCTTTATATTTTGCCAGGCATTGGTTATATTGTTTATCTTTAGACAATCAGTCAATGGCCAATATAGAGTACCAAGAAATAGACGAGAGCACTAGATGAATAGGCGAGATAGTAGAGAGAACGTGAATAGATTGGTGTCCCTGGTTTGATGATGTCATAATTCAAATAACAAATCATAGATATCTGACTTGTGATGTATGGTTCGCAGAAAAAGCATTTACTTCAAGTGAAGAAGTCAGTTTCATCCATAAGGTCGACACTACCTGCTACATAGGTCGACACTATTGATCTTATCAAGTTGCGTTGAAGAGATATGATTAGAACAGGTCGACACTACTCAGAGGGAAGGTCGACACTTGTGACTTTTCAAAGTCCCACTCAAGGATGTATTCTAGTAGGTCAACACTAAGCTCAGATAAGGTCAACACTTCTCTGGCATCAACGTATTGTGCAAAGAAAGATGAAGATAAGGTCGACACTATCATCAGATAGGTCGACGCTATCCTCAGATAAGGTCGACACTATATGTCTGATTTTTTCAGATTCTCTGACAAAACATCAGTATCACTATGTTGTGAATTTTAATCACAGAATCTACATGATCTGGATCTCATTCTATCTAAACTCTTATATGAGTGTCGACACTACATCCTGGTAGTGTCAACATTATCACACTTGGAACTTTTTCCTAACAGAGTTGCCGCCGCCAGTTAATAATCGAAGTGGCACGTGATCCCAAATTCAACATCTGAGACCATGTATACACGTCACTACTTCTGGAAGACGCTAATTCCTAGGCGGGAAAAGGAGTCCCTCCATCATTTTGAGGAATCTGTTGAGGGGCCCACCTGAGGAGATCGTGAATAACGGATTCAAAGGTAAAATGTTAGAGGTGCACGAGTGGGAAAGAGAGCTGAAAAGAGGAAAAAATACCAGAGCTCAGAGAGGAAGATAAGAGAGTTTCTGTGAGGAGCTCGAAGAGGTGATTTCAGATCGTAGCTCAGATCTGGTGGATGCGATACTGAATCAAGCAAGAATTGAAGCTTAGAACAGCAGGAGCAGAGCGCGTCGTGAGCAAAGGATCGAGAAGTTTCTTCAACGCTGCTCTGTGTGATTCGATTGGAACCAATTCCTGGTGGAATTCATTGGAAGATGGATCAATCTGAAGATCAGAAGTGCTGCGATTTGAATTTGGATTCTAAGCAGGGAGTTCGACGATCCCCAAATTAATTATGGCATCTCTTCATTTTTTTGTTTCTATTCGATTCTTCTGTGTTCTTTGAACTGTGGGCAATCTGCTTCTCTGTGAAATAGATTGATTGATCATTCACGGGCTGTGATTGGATCAATTGAGTTGAAGCTGTATATCAGGGGTTGTTCAAGTTGTGAGTCAGCGGATGTGTAGAAGCTGTGAATTAGCAGGTGTTTGAGATTTTGTCTCAGACGTTCTCATAGTGGTACCTCACTGATTTAGTGAGGGGTGGATGTAGGTCTCCTCATTGGAGCCGAACCACCTTAATTTTCCCTCTCTCTTGTGTGGTTTGATCTCTCCTTTGCTGCGTAAACTGGTTGTCTAATTGATATTAACATATCAATTCTCTTTAATTTCTGATTGACATAAAATTCTCAAGATTCTCTATTCACCCCCCTCTAGATAATCTTTCTACACACAACACGTGTATCAGAGAAGGTTCTCCAACTTATTTGGTTTCACAACCAGGAGTGATCTGTGTATGATGGAATCTAGAGGTTATATTGCTTTGGGTCATTCTGTGAACAGACCACCATATTATGATGGTACTAATTATGCATATTGGAAAACTCGTATGCAGGTTTTCTTGCGAGCTCAAGACCATCAATATGGAGAGTAGTGAACATTGGACCTTATGAGCTGTCCGAGGATGAAGAGAAGTGACTCCAGAAGAGATCAAGAAGTCAATGCTAATTGGAGTGCAATGAACATTATGTAGTGCTCACTGCATCCAATTGAATTCTCAAGAGTTTCTTCATGTTCCAGTGCTAAAGAGATCTGGGATCGCCTTATGGTAATCTATGAAGGCACATCTGAGGTAAAAGAAACTAAAGCCAACATGTTATTTCTGAATATGAGGCATTTCGAATGAAACACGATGAACAATTTCTGAGATGTATGGTAGACTAACTATGTTAACAAATGGTTTGAAGAATTTGGGTAAAAGTCTACACGGATAAAGAATTGGTTAGAAAGATTCTTAGATCCTTGACTCTCGTGTGGCACACTAAAGCCATTGTTATTGAAGAATCTAGAATTTGTCCACAACAACTGTAGATGAATTAATAGTTTCCTTAATGACCTATGAGTTGGGATTAAGAACTGAAGATGATATAAGAAGAAGAAGCCTCTTGCTCTCAAAGCAAGTCCCAGCACAAAGGAGGTTACTGAAGAAAGTGAGTCTTCTAGTTCTGAAGATGACTCAGGTGAGTTTGCATTAATAACCAGAAGTTCAGGAATTTCTGAGAAAGGAAGGTAAGGGATTTCTGAAAAAGAAACCATATAACAATAATTTGTCAAAGTCCAAGTGAATGCAAATAAAAAGATTGATAGAATTGTTTGCTATAATTGCAGGAAACCAGGACATGTCAAGTCTGAATGTCCTGAGACTTAAAAAAACTCAGCCCAGACGGAACAGAACAAGCAAAAGGCTATGGTCGAAACCTGGAGTGAAGAAGAAGAAGATGTAGAAGAAGAGAGCTCAGATGCTGAGGATACTCACTCAAGATATGTCTGATGGCTAGAGAAACAGAAGAAGAAAAGAAGAGGTAATGTCTCCATTTAAAGATTTTGACTCTGATGATTGGGAGCATGTTTACTTCGAACTTATGGATCAGTATGATGCTCTTAAAAAGGAAAATAAAATGCTTAAGAAGAAATTCAAAAATTCCTCTCAGAACACCTCAACAGAAGAAAAAGAAAAAGAATTTTCACAAGAGATAAGTGCTCTAAAAGAAGTGGTTAGTGAACTGAAAAATCAAAATATTGAAAGTCTTAATGAAATAGCTCTTGTCTCTGAAAAAAATGTTGCCTTACATAGTGTTAACATTAATCTAAAAAAGGAAGTTGAAGTTATGCAAAATGAAATAAACAAAAGGCAAGAAGCTCTTGAAAATTTTGTAAGTGGCAAGAATAATCTTGAAGCCCTTCTAGGCACAAGAGTTAATTTCAATAAAGAGGGGTTAGGCTTGTAGGATCGAGAAATGATGTGGACAAGATCTAGAAGGGGGGGTTGAATAGATCTAGGCCAACAATGTGGAAGCTTAGCCAATTTAGAAAAACTCTTTGAATCAGAGATAATTTGAAAACGAATCTCACAGATCTGAAGAGAAATTAAGTGAGTTGTGTAATAGGAGTGAGTAAACAAGTTAATTAGATGTGAATTCGAAGAATCCTATGCATGCATCTAATGCAAGGTAAATTCAAACCACAATCAGACCACTGCACAAAGATTTTTAGGTGGTTCGGAAATCACACCATGTGATTCCTACATCCACCCCTCACACAGTGAGATCCACTATCAACTTGGATACACACACACTGGAGCCTGACAACTCCACCACAAAGAGTTTTTACAACTCAACCAACACTTAGAGCAAGACTACTCTAGACACTTGAACACTATTGCTCACCCAACTAGAGTGCGACGACTCACCTTGAGCACACAGGCTCACAACCACTGAGTACAATGACTCAACACACTTTGCTAGACAACAACACAAGATCCAGATCCTCTAGCTAAGATCTGATCTCAAAAGGTTCATTCAAGAGAATTGATGCAATAGACACTGCACAATCTCTAGAACAACCAAAGACACAAGGGGAAATGAAAAATGAATTGAAAAGTCCTTGTTCTTCATAGACTCCCTTGTAGATGTCGAATTGTGAAGAGGCTTGATCTCTGGAAGTTCCTGTGCGATGCTCTGTATTTGATCTTCAGGATCTTCCTAGAATTCTTCACAGAAGTCGGCTTCTACTTGATCTGCACCTTGGAAGTTGATCCTACTACTCCTCTTGGATCAGATCTCCCTTCTTGTGCTTGGAGATGATGGAATTGGAAAGAAGAGGCACAAGACGATGCACGAACAGGGAGGAAACAGCCTTGCCGCCAAAAAGGTTCTGGAGAACTCTTGGAGGCTCTCTTCTGCTCTCTTGTTGGTTGGATGGCCAATTGGGGACTATTTATAGTCCAAGATACCCAAAAGAACCCTGGGGGTCGTGGGCACATGATCCAAGGCGATCCACCAAATCCCTAGGGTGCCACGTGTCCAGGAGAAACTTTAAGTCACAAACTTTTCGGATGTGTCGACCTAACTTGATCTAGTGTCGACACACTGTCCCAGACTGGCAGACTAACTTCCCTGGGAGAGGTCTCTAGTATCGACCTGAGATGATCTCGTGTCGACCTGCTGTAGCCAACTGACAAAACAAGCCTTCTGGGAGAGGTCTCTAGTGTCAACACCATCTGGTTTAGTGTCGACACACTATCCAAGCCTGTTGACAGAGCTCACTGGGAACTGGGTCTAGTGTCGACCTGACTTGATCTTGTGTCGACACTACTTGACCATTTCTTCATCATTTGGCTTAGGGCTTGGAGCATTGTGTCGACACCAGTATGGGGTGTGTCGACACTACCCTTGAAGGAATTGTGTGTCCCTGAGAAATAAACATATAAATCATTAGTCCATAGATTTATCATGAATATAAGTGATAAAGTGTTTGGAAACATGCTTTTTAATGTGGTCATAACATGTGTGGTGCATCTAACATGTTCCAATTATTTTGCATTAAAATCACACATTGTCCTCATCAAAATATGAGGGGAATGAATTGTATTCACACTCAACCCAACAATCTCTCCCTTTTTGATGATGGCAACATTAAGTTCATATGAAAATTCAAAGTTTCAATGAAATGTGATTTTAAGCTTTTATTTACTCCATCACTCAATTTGAAAAGCATTGATAGACACTGAGCTATGTTTCTTTTCTTTTTATTCACACTTGTCAAAGACCTTTGAAAATATTTTAGTAACATTTGAAATTTGCACACATTAGAGACACAATGTTACTAGTGATGAACTATTTTCACAAATGCCAAGCAGCTTGACAAGCATCCATTCATTCATGACACTCATTCAAAAAAATTCAATCACATTCAAGAAAAAGATGTTTCTTTTCATTTCAACCAACAAGTGTCATTGCATTCATAAGGATATTTGCATTACAATCTTTCAAAAGAAAATATTTCAAAAAAACTTTACAATCATCCAAAGAGAAAAACATCATTCCAAAAGAAACTTTCTTGCTTTCTATCTTTCTCCCCCTTTGACATCATCAAAATAGGATACATTAAGCAGAAGAAGGAGGAGGAACTGGAAGGAGAATGGCTTCGATGGACTTAAGTCTGGAGTAAATAGCATGAAGGCTTGTATGAAGTTGCTTCTGCATGGTGGATAGTCTAGTGTGGACAATCTCTTCCAGCCGTTGACTATTATCAGACAAGGTATACTGAAGTGATGACAAGTCAACTGAAGAAGGTTGTGCACTAGAAGATGAACTGCCAAGCCCATACTTGTTGATGTTCTTCAGCTCCTTCTTGAGGTCAGTCATTTCACTGTCAATGTGAGCTGACAGATTTTTCATGCTTTCCAAGTCATCAACCAGATGAGCAAACGATAATCTTGTCTAGGAAATTTGGGTCAGTGTCTCCTTGGTGTTGAACACATCAGCCTGGGAATTTTCCAAAATTCCCTGAAGAACCCTTTCCAACTTATCTTGATGTTCTTTCAGCTCAATAGAAGCATCTGCCAAAGTTCCAATCAACCTATTAAACCTTTGTACTGCATGGTCTGAAGCTGCTTTTTGCTCAATGAATTTTGCAGACATTGTATTCTCCAACCTCTGGATCTTCAATTCAAAACTCTCTGTCATGTGCTGATGGAAGAGTTGAAGGCATCAATTTTTCATTCAAAAAGGAGTATAATTCTGGTGGTACAGAAGGTCCACCAAAAGCATAGGAGGTTTGAGCTTGAGGTTGGGGAGTGAAGGTAGGAGTATCCTTGGCAGGATGAGTGGGTGAAGAGTTGTGAATGGAGGAGTGAGAGGTGCATCCTGGGGTAGTTGAAGTTCAGGTTCAATGTGAGGCTGATCCTCAGGAGCAAGAGGTTGTTCCTCTGGAATGGGAGGCTGGTCCTCATTAGCTGGAGGCTGGTCCTCAGGAGGTGGTATCACTGCCTCTGGAGCCTCAGGAACTAGGGCCTCAACAACTACTGGCCCTCTCCTCACTTGGTCACCCTCAAGCCTGAATCCCATAAACTTTTGAACATGCTTAAAGCAGAGATGTGGGATTTGGAATCGACTGAGATTTCTCATTATCTAGAGACACACCAAAATGCTTAAAGACTGGAGTCAAGTGAGCAGCATAGGGAAGAGACCTATGAAATCTTTCATGGTTGTCTCAGAAATGATTTGGTACATGATTACATGAGATTGACCTTGATGTTCTTTTTCATGCAATAAATCACAAACCGTTGAATATCCGTGAGTCTATCCCTGCCACCACCGAGGTGTGATGATAGTGGTGAGAATGTGATGGGTAAGTCTCAACACAGGTGGAAAGGTGTTTGTGTTGAACTTGGTGACATGTGTCTGCCTGGGATCAGACTCATCAGCTTGTAATCCAGTCAAGATAGTGTAAGCTTCATGGAGATCAAACTCGAAATTGTGGTAATCGGCTCCTTCATCTGGAATCTTAAATAGGGTGGCTGCTAATGCTGTGGGCATATCAATCACAACACCTTTGACCTCAGATTTGTAACCGTCATCAGTGCATTCCAAATTCATGTAGAATTCTTGTACAAGACGAGGATATATGATCCGAAATTCAGAGATAAAAGGTAACCAAGTTTGGAATGAGAAGAAACTGTGAATTTCTGGAAATGCAGCTGCTAACTGAGTATCCGCCAAATCAACTGCCCTAGGTTTCAAATCATCTTCCCTTCACTAACCGACTTGGAAGGGGTGGCCTCAGAAGATGAAGAGGACGATTCCTCAGAAGCGTCAGGAGAAGAAACCAAAATCCTCGTCTAGGGTTTGCGGACCCCCTACCTCGAACAGAGGATGTCCTACCTCTCTTGGCAAAGAAGGAGATGCAGAGGAAGGCCCTGGCTGCTCTGCAGGGTCATGGCATCTCTTGCTTCTCCTCTCAGTAGAGGTGCTTCTTCCGCCGGAATGGGCCTAGTGTGCCCTGGACCTTGCTCCACAGCGAGGGGCTTGCTTGGGTGCCATGGAAGCAAGAGAGAGTGGAAGAGCAGAGGATGGAGAGGAAGGAATGAAGGGAAGAGGACAAGGATGGGTTGGAGGAGGAGAAGGTGGAATGGTTGCCATTTTCAAAGGGGAAGACCCATGGGGTCGACCTGTATATAAAAAAGGGTTTCGGAGGTGCAATGCCCCGCAGGAACAAGAAGACCCTAACCGGCACCCATGACTTGAATCACCCTGGCAGGGTATGTGTCGACACTACAAGAGGTTAGTGTTTGACATGGGCTGAAGTGTGTCGACAGTAGATGGAGGTATTGTCGACCTAGCCTGATGAAAAGTTGAGATGTGAGTATGGGAAATTTTGTGAGCTTGGGGACCCCTTTAAAATGTAACAATGGGTGGAATTAACATTTCAAAGATTTTAAGAGGCCTAAAAAATTCATTTGTCATATTTTGCAGAAATTCAACACATTCAATTTTACAGAACATCCAAGAGGATATGATCATTCAATTACTTTAGCCAATAAATGATGATTTGAGGGTATAACCATCCAACAATCAACTACAAACTACCATATTCTTCAAATCCAAAGAAATAAAAAATCTTTTAGAGTGAAATCAAGTGTGTTGAAAGTAAACAAGTTTTTGTAAAACAACTTGATGATGGGATGATTCTTTTAAACAATTCTCCTTTGATATACATTTTTGTTTTTGATTCAAACTATCAAATGTGATAAATCTTGTTCACTCAAGAACTAATGCTTTTTACACACTATAGTCCCTGGATACTAAAGATTTACCTATTATCAAGTCTCAGGGGTAAATGATGACCTTTTGACATGAAAATATACATTTATCAACCGCCATATTTCCAGTTACTCAGTCATCATAAAAAACAATTTTTTTTTTTAAGTATTTTGATTTTGAACCCCTTTGAACAGAGATAGCAGTAATGCCTCATGACATACATGGCACTTCATTCATTGTGAAGGTGTGTAGTTTCTCAGCATATGTGCCATTGCTCTATTGAATTATCAGTTTTTGAGAGTTTTGTAAATTTGAATCATTTATATCCCATCAATTGCAAACAAAGAAATGTTTAAATTCAATACACATTATCTTTCAGTCTTTGAAGAAGATTTGAATTTCTGTAGTTTTGAAGAATATAGGTGAGAGTTGACAAAAAAATATAGTAGATCACTCAAAGAATCATTTTGAGACTCTAGCATCAAACTTGTCAAGATTTCTTTATTATTGTTGTGTACAAAATATTTACACCCAAAGATTTTGAAGTAAGACACAATTGGATTTTTATCTTTCAACAATTCATAAGGGTTTTCCTGATTTTTGGTCTGACCAATGCTCTATTGAGAATGTAGTTTGCTGTATTTACAGCTTCAGCCCAGAAGGATTTGGGAAAATTGCTTTCAAGGAGCATGGATCTAGCCATTCCACAAGAGTTTTGTTTTTCTTTCTACAACTCCATTTGTTCTGGAGTTCTTGGTGAAGAAAACTTGTGAAATATGTGAAGTTCAGCACATAAATCAGAAAAGGATTTGTTTTCAAACCACCCCCATGACCAGTCAAAATGTTTTTGATTTTATATGGATAATTTGTTAAACAGTAGGTACAGAAATTCCTTAACTCAAGCAGTATCACTTTTGTGGGACAAGAAGATAACCTATGTAAATCTGGTAAAATCATCAATGATCACAACCCATATCTCTTGCCACTTAGACTTAGAATTCTTGTTGGGCCAAAGAGGTCCATGTGAAGTAATTCTAGTGGCCTAGATGTGAGTACTTCATTGAAGGTTAAAAGATTTCCTGGTTGTTTTCCTTGGGCACAAATCCCCCAAACTTGATTTTCATATTAGAAAAGATTCAGGAAGACCCTTAACCAAATTCAGCCTTAACAATTTATTCATTGTTCTGAAACTTGCATGGCCAAGTCTTTTGTGCCAAGTCCATGCAATTTCATCTTTATTGCAACAAAGCAAAGATTTTCAGAAAAGTTTTATTGAGGTTGATCATGTAAACATTGTTTTCCCCTTTTTCCAAGAATTTTATCTTATCAGTTGATGAATCAATTATCTTACAAACATCAGATTCAAACACAACTTTGTGACCTTTGTCACATAGTTGGCTAATCCTCAGCAAATTGTATTTAACCCATCAACTAACAAGA
>JACBKR010004532.1:0-23259 GCA_014218235.1 Colocasia esculenta | reverse complement strand
GGCAGTTCCTTCCCGCCGACTCCAAATGCTCCAATCCGCCTCCCACGCAAGCCTTCTGCTTGGAGAAGCACCTGATCACGAAGCTGGACGCACCTCCTCGGTCCAGAAGCCTCCAAACCGCACGTGTCATGCCCCGCCAATTTAGCAGCGTAATAAATCGGGGAGGCATGAACAACGAGTATGGTAATGTAAATTGCGCATACATTCGCATATATCAGAGCACTAATGAACAATAATTACAATAAAACTCATCATTTTATTGATAATTCATCTAAACTATTACAATCACTAATTCAGAGCCAAAACATAGGGCTTAATGACATTATTACATTGGAAAAGAAATCTAAAGCAATATCTAACTAGACTCTAAGGTACTAAGAACATTCCATCGCTATGACTTCAGGATGCTCATCACTCCAGTCCAATCCCGTTGTTGTGTGTAAGGTATCCATTGACTTACCTGAAAACAAAACAATAACAAATAACGAAGGGTGAGCGATAACGCTCAGTAGGACTTAATATCTCGTGTAAACAAGCATGCTTTAAGTGATTATGTCTTGTAACGCAGGTTAACTAGAGAGAACGATCAAGTATAGTCAAGAGAGAAATAGTACATGATAAGAGATTGATGGCATACTAGAATGATAGCATGCGATAACATGTGAACGATAATACACTTCACAAGAATATTGTAAAATTAGATTGATAGAGAAAAGACCATATAACAAGATAGCGTGTATCAAAATGATATGAAATAGGATAGCTTGTATCAAGGTGGCATGTAACGAGATAGCTTGTATATCAAGATAGCGTGTAAAGAGATAACATGTAAAGAGATAGCATGTAATGAGATAAGTGTATGGTTGCACCACGGTGCACTAGTCAAGTACGGCAATAGTCTTTGGGACAGTAGTCGTTTACGATAGTACAGTATGTCTGAACTCCTCAGACTACTGTTATAACAGTCAGTGCTAACACGTAATAGCACCGAAATGATACAGTACGTCTGAACTCCTTAGACTAATAGTATAACAGTTAGGTGTCTAGCCAATGTCGAGATAGTCAGAAACGGTGCAATGTAGAAACACCGTCAATAGCCCCTGCAGGTATTTTCGGGTGGCTCTCTGCCCCATGACTAGATTGGAGCCCTCGAACACTCTCTGTGCCCTGCACAGTATGCATTCAAGTCAGTAGGGTCACCGGACCCATATTATGGCGCTAGACAGTCATGTATAGTACAAGCAATGGGAGCCACAACAGCTCAAGAGTCTCAAGAGAGTACTAGATGAATAGACGAGATAGTAGAGTAAACGTGAATAGATGAGAGTACAAGGATAGTAGTTGAGATAGGGGTATAATCGTAAAACAACGATAAACCATGATAGTAACAGTTGCACAGCACCAGGTGGGTACCGGCAGTCTGGTAGAAGTCACATCCGCCCATTAGTCGTACTATGAACACTGGCTAGATGGTCCGACGTGATCACAAGATAAGAGAGACTACTAAGGCCGTTTTGGATCGTACTGATCCATAAAAGTGTAATAGGATTTAAAGGTACAACCAGCTCGTCGGCTAAGGACGTGCGCCAAAGCCAAGAAGACTTACGGAGGCCTTGACAAGGAGTTCTGGTCCAGTCGAGAGTATTCCCGATGGAGAGGTGGTCCAAGTCAAGAGAAAGTGTGTAATGAAACGTTGTCCGTCTTGCCTCGAGTGCTCGAAGGCAGAGGGACGCGATAACGGTGTACAAATCACGCGAATAAAATGAAGACATGTGACATTTAAAAATAGGGAAATTAGGTAATTAATTTCACTTAATTACCAGATATATTATTGAGTAATTAATAGGGTCAAATGGCAATGAACAATGTTTAGTGTGCAAGTGTAAAGAAATCATGAGAATAGATTAAATTGTGCTCACGACTTTTAAATTAATAAGAATTATTTAAATATTATCAAATAAAAATATCATGTCATTTATGAGCTTAACAGCACATGGTTTAACTTGTACAAGGGTTAGATGACATTTAAAGCAGGGATATAAGTGCAATTAAAGGTTCTGGCCGAAATTGTAAAGAGGCGACAAGGTGACGCGTCGCGATCAAGTCGCGACGGGTCGCTCAGGCGTTCAAGAAAGTATCGCGACGGGGGTTCCCGTCGCGGTCCAGGTCGCGACGGGGCAGCCTGGCGCGACGGGCGAACCGGCCGGCTGGCCTGGTTCGGGGGTTGAGACCACGACGGGTTAGGCCACCGCGTTCTTAACGCGACATGAAGAGAGGGCGCGACCCGAATGGTATCGCGGCGGGTCACGCCGTCGCGATACCAGAAGGGTCCGACCCTTTTTCCCTTTTTCCCAGGGCAGTTCCTGTGTGATACAGGGTACTTGTAAATTCATATAAAATCACACGATCATCCAAAAATCACGAAACCAGTTTCAAATGAAAGTAGACACATATATCTATCATCATGCACGATTAATTGAAATTAGACAAGATTTAACCATGCTTTGAACACGTTACATTCTGAGGACCTAAACAGGCACAATCAGGGTTCAATGAATTAATCAGAGATGAATACATAATGAAAAATTACAAAAGCAGGGGCGTTCGAACCTAACACGAAGTACTATGTTAGAGAATTTTCTCATGGTATGGGATCAAGTATGCACGGAGTTTATAGGTAAACTTGAAGAGTCGGGTACACGCAATAGACAGGATTCAAAGATTTAATTCTTCCTCATGGGAGATCGAAATCGAGCAAGACCAGGGGGGCGTTTGAAAGATAATAAGATGCAGTATATACGAGAATGTTATCATGGCATGAGAGCAAGTACCTGTTGGGAATTAGAGAAAACATAAGATTTCGGTTCATGTTAATAGCAGAGTTTCATGAATTAAATTCGCCCAAATGGATGAGCGGAATACAACGAAACCATAGGGCTTTTGAATAGGTACATGAAGTATACCTAGGGTAATTATTCATGATTTTAGCTTGAGAGATTGCCTACCTTTTTCGTGGAGTAAGAAAAACCTAGTTTGGATGACAAAATTATGAAAACCCTTCTTGCTCCAAGCCTTCTCTTCCTTGCTCCTTGGTCCAGATCTTCTCTCTTCGTCTCCAAAAGTCTTAGCACGAAATTGTGGGGTGCTAGGGTCAAATGGGGGGTGTTTTGATGGCTTGTAGAGTTCTAAATCACCTAAAACTCTTTCCTCCTCCTTTAATTACGAATTTCCATAATTATCACATATTTTCTTGCTATATCTATCTAATTGGGTAAGGGAGAGGCCTAATTTCGTGGGTAATGGTTTAGGATAGGATTAGGACTCTTATTAAGATATATATGAGTCATATTAGTGCTTTAATGACCCTTTTTAATTAAGAGATAATATAGTTACGAATTTCCCTATTTAATTTGGGTCTCTTATATTTAACCCAATTTTCTCTCATCTAAATCCCAATTTTAGATTAGGATAGAGTCTTATTGGGTTAGACTAGGTTTAGGACTCTTTTTAAGATAAGTAAGAGTTAAAATAGTCATTATCTTAACCCTTTTCTATTTATTACTATTTTTAGGTACGAATTTAGCCTAATTACTTCCCATCTCATGATGGGATCTTCATATTTGGGCCAACAATTTATGCTAGGACCATTAGTAAAACCCATTACTAATTTAGTTTAATGCGTATTGATTTAATTCTAATTATTCACCCTTATTCCATTTAAATCTATTTATCACACTTATTCAAGTAACTCCATATTTTTAATTTGATTAAATATTATCCATGCTAATATTTCTAATCTTCATCATTTGGGCTCTTACTCTTGGCCCAATAACTCAATGAGTCTAGTGTACACCCATGTACTTACTTTACTTAATAGATTTTTAATTATCCTTTTATTAGAGAATATATTCATGGACCAAGATTATCTATGGTCTAAATATCACAATGGGCTATCATCTCATACTATTTAAAGTCTACTCATATATTTATTTTAATTTATAACCACTTTGGATCATAAAATAATAGATTCTTCGACTTATTCCTTAATTATGCTAATAAGTCGCATAAATTCTTAAACTAAGTCCAAATGATTTTCTATGCCCAAATTTCATGATGGGTCATTAGATAACATTATTTAAAGTATAACTACTATTTTTACGAAAATTTTATAGGGGTTTATACGCATGCATAATGATGCGTACCATTTTAATTAATTGAATTTATTAATAGATAAAATTCTATTTATCTATAATTTTTAATTAATGGATTTTCAGGGTACTACATCCTCCCCCACTTAAATAGAATTTGGTCCCCAAATTCATATGATATTATACGACTACCAATTCTATTCTGAATATTTCATTCCATCATCTCCACTAATCTCCTGCGAGCAATAGCATTAACTTTATTTCTTTTTAGACTTTGGGTGCTAAAGTATTACCAAGTTGATACATATATATTTATAATGTATTCAGATCTAACCATGGTTCTACCCAATTCTCACATAGGTATGATAGTTGACTTAGACACATGTCAGGGCAGTTCACCTAGAAACATCCAAGACCAAAATATCCTAATGAGGACATCCTAGGCTCTGATACCAACTGTCATGCCCCGCCAATTTAGCAGCGTAATAAATCGGGGAGGTATGAACAACGAGTATGGTAATGTAAATTACGCATACATTCGCAAATATCAGAGCAACTAATGAACAATAATTACAATAAAATTCATCATTTTATTGATATTCATCTAAACTATTACAATCACTAATTCAGAGCCAAAACATAGGGCTCAATGACATTATACATTGGAAAAGAAATCTAAAGCAAATATCTAACTAGACTCTAAGGTACTAAAAACATTCCATCGCTATGACTTCAGGACGCTCATCACTCCAGTCCAATCCCGTTGTTGTGTGTAAGGTCATCCTTGACTTACCTGAAAACACAATAACAAATAACGAAGGGTGAGCGATAACGCTCAGTAGGACTTATATCTCGTGTAAACAAGTATGCTTTAAGTGATTAATGTCTTGTAATGCAGGTTAACTAGAGAGAACGATCAAGTATAGTCAAGAGAGAAATAGTACATGATAAGAGATTGATGGCATACTAGAATGATAGCATGCGATAACATGTGAACGATAATACACTTCACAAGAATATTGCAAAATTAGATTGATAGAGAAAAGATCATATAACAAGATAGCGTGTATCAAAATGATATGAAATATGATAGCTTGTATCAAGGTGGCATGTAACGAGATAGCTTGTATATCAAGATAGCGTGTAAAGAGATAACATGTAAAGAGATAGCATGTAATGAGATAACGTGTATGTTGCACCACGGTGCACTAGTCAAGTACGGCAATAGTCACTTTGGGACAGTAGCCGTTTAACGATAGTACATTATGTCTGAACTCCTCAGACCTACTATTATAACAGTCAGTGCTAACACAGTAATAGCACCGAAAATGATACAGTACGTCTGAACTCCTCAACTAATAGTATAACAGTTAGGTGTCTAGCCAATGTCGAGATAGTCAGAACGGTGCAATGCAGAACACTGTCAATACCCTGCAGGTATTTTCGGGTGGCTCTCTTCCCCCAGGACTAGATTGGAGCCCCTCGGACACTCTCCGTGCCCTGCACAGTATGCATTCAAGTCAGTAGGGGTCACGGACCATATTATGGCGCTAGACAGTCATGTATGGTACAAGCAATGGGAGCACCAACAGCTCAAGAGTCTCAAGAGAGTACTAGATGAATAGACGAGATAGTAGAGTGAACGTGAATAGATGAGAGTACAAGGATTAGTTGAGATAGGGTATAATCGTAAAACAACGATAAACCATGATAGTAACAGTTGCACAGCACTAGGTCGGTACCGGCAGTCTGGTAGAAGTCACATCCGCCCATTAGTCGTACTATGAAACACTGGCTAGATGGTCCGACGTGATCACAAGATAAGAGAGAACTTACTAAGGCCGTTTGGATCGTACTGATCCCTAAAAGTGTAACATGATTTAAGGTACAACCAGCTCGTCGGCTAAGGACGTGCGCCAAAGCCAAGAAGACTTACGGAGGCCTTGACAAGGAGTCCCTGGTCCAGTCGAGAGTATTTCCGAGGAGAGAGGTGGTCCAAGTCAAGAGAAAGTGTGTAATGAAACGTTGTCCGTCTTGCCTCGAGTGCTCGAAGGAGAGGGACGCGATAACGGTGTACAAATCACGCGAATAAAACGAAGACATGTGTCATTTAAATAATAAGGAAATTAGGTAATAATTTCACTTAATTACAGATATATTATTGAGTATTTAATAGGGTCAAATGGCAATGAACAATGTTTAGTGTGCAAGTGTAAAGAAATCATGAGAATAGATTAAATTGTGCTCACGACTTTTAAATTAATAAGAATTATTTAAATATTATCAAATAAAAATATTCATGTCAATTATTGAGCTTAACAGCACATGGTTTAACTTGTACAAGGGTTAGATGACATTTAAAGCAGGGATATAAGTGCAATTAAGGTTCTGGCCGAAATTGTAAAGAGGCGACAAGGTGACGCGTCGCGATCAAGTCGCGACGGGTCGCTCAGGCGCGTTCAAGAAAGTATCGCGAGGGGGTTCCCGTCGCGGTCCAGGTCGCGACGGGGCGGCCTGGAGCGACGGGCGAACCGGCGGCCTGGCCTGGTTCGGGGGTTGGGAATGCGAGGGTAGGCCACCGCGTTCTTAACGCGACATGAAGAGAGGGCGCGACCCGAATGGTATCGCGGCGGGTCGCGCCGTCGCGATACCAGAAGGGTCCGACCCTTTTTCCCTTTTTCCCAAGGCAGTTCCTGTGTGATACAGGGTACTTGTAAATTCCATATAAAATCACATGGTCATCCAAAAATCACGAAACCAGTTTCAAATGAAAGTAGACACATATATCTATCAGCATGCACGATTAAGTTGAAATTAGACAAGATTTAACCATGCTTTGAACACGTTACTTTTGAGGACCTAAACAGGCACAGTCAGGGTTCAATGAATTAATCAGAGATGAATACATAATGAAAAATTACGAAACCAGGGGCTTTCGAACGCTAACACGAAGTAGTATTTATAGAATTTTCTCATGGTATGGGATCAAGTATGCACGGAGTTTATAGGTAAACTTGAAGAGTCGGGTACACGCAATAGACAGGGATTCAAAGATTTAATTCTTCCTCATGGGAGATCAAAATGAGCAAGACCAGGGCGTTTGAAAGATAATAAGATGCAGTATATACGAGAATTTATGATGGCATGAGAGCAGTACTTGTGGGAATTAGAGAAAACATAAGATTTCGATTCATGGTAATAGCAGAGCTTCATGAATTAAATTCGCCAAATGGATGAGCGGAATACAACGAAACCATAGGACTTTTGAATAGGTATATGAAGTATACCTAGGGTACTTATTTCACGATTTTATCTTGAGAGATTGCCTACCTTTTTCGTGGAGTAAGAAAACCCTAGTTTGGATGACAAATTATGAAAACCCTTCTTGCTCCAAGCCTTCTCCTTCCTTGCTCCTTGGTCTAGATCTTCTCCTCTTCGTCTCCAAACGTCTTAGCACGAAATGGTGGGGTGCTAAGGTCAAATGGGGGGTGTTTTGATGGCTTGTAGAGTTCTAAATCACTAAAACTCTTTCCTCCTCCTTTAATTACGAATTTCCATAATTATCACATATTTTCTTGCTATATCTATCTAATTGGGTAAGGAGAGGCCTAATTTCGTGGGTAATGGTTTAGGATAGGATTAGGACTCTTACTAAGATATTAATGAGTCATATTAGTGCTTTAATGACCCCTTTTTTAATTAAGAGAGAATTATAGTTACGATTTCCCTATTTAATTTGGGTCTCTTATATTTACCCAATTATCTCTCATCTAAATCCCAATTTTAGATTAGGATAGAGTCCTATTGGGTTAGACTAGGGTTAAGACTCTTTTTAAGATAAGTAAGAGTTAAAATAGTCATTATTTTAACCATTTTCTATTTATTACTATTTTTAGGTACGAATTTAGCCTAAGTACTTCCATCTCATGATGGGATCTTCTATTGGGCCCAACAATTTATGCTAGGACCATTAGTAAAACCCATTACTAATTTAGTTTAATGCGTATTGATTTAATTCCAATTATTCACCCTTTATTCCCATTTAAATCTATTTATCACACTTATTCAAGTAACTCCATATTTTAATTTGATTAAATATTATTCATGCCAATATTTCTAATCTTCATCATTTGGGCTCTTACTCTTGGCCCAATAACTCAAATGAGTCTAGTTGTACAACCCATGCACTTACTTACTTAATGGATTTTAATTATCCTTTTATTAGAGAATATATTCATGGTTGGTCTAAATATCACATGGTCTATCATCCAAACTATTTAAAGTCTACTCATATATTTATTTTAATTTATAATCCACTTTGGATCATAAAATAATGGATTCTTCGACTTATTCCTTAATTATGCTAATAAGTCGCATAAATTCTTAAACTAAGTCCAAATGATTTTTCTACGCCCAAATTTCATGATGGGTCATTAGAGAACATTATTTAAGTATAACTACTTTTTTACGAAATTTTATAGGTGTTTATACGCATGCAATAATGATGCGTACCATTTTAATAATTGAATTTATTAATAGATAAAATTCTATTATCTATAATTTTTAATTAATGGATTTTCCGGGGTACTACAGTACGAGCTGGCATGGAATGGCCCCTTCTCGTCCCTCTTTCTCTCCCTCAAAAACCAGTGCGGAAACCTCCATATTTACAAATCTAGGTCTTATAAAGATCTCTCATGCATTGGCCAGCCTATATTCTGACCCTAGGATGCGAAACGCTCAGATCTGGTCTAATAAAAGCTCTTTAAACAGTAGATCTCTCTCCCTCTGAACGAAAATATCAAAAAACAGGCAAGTCAGCTTAACGTCAACATAAGATGCCGTCGGCCTCCACGTAAACTTCCATCGATGGTGTCGTTTACAAGCTTGCCTAAAAATTTAAGAAATTCAGAAAATAATAAACGAACAAGAGTATGTTGTTAACAAGATATACACGGCAGAGTTCTTGCCGCTAACAGGACTTAACGCCAAGAGATTGTTGACGCCAAGTTCCACCGATCAGCATTCAAATTCATGCAGAAAAAAAATACAATTTGCAAAATAAATTCAAGAAAAATTTCTAGGGCACTACATTCTTGGGCCAGGAGGTCGCCGGGGTTGTTGAGGCTCATAGGTGCCAGGGGGAGGAACCTGATGTACTGGGAGGTGTAGGGGGAGGCTGTTGGGGTTGGTGCTGGGGAGGAGAGGGTTGCCGGTATTGAGGTTGTCGAGGCTGACGGTATTGCGGCTGTTGAGGTTGTTGGTGGTACGGTGGAGGCTGTTGGTACTGGGGTTGTTGGTAGTGTGAGGGCTGCTGGGGTGTGGTAGTGTGAGGGAGGAAGCTGGGGTTGCTGTGGTGGCGCTCTAAATAGTGGAGGATTGTTTGGCCTAGAGGCTGGTTGTTGGGGCTGTGGGGCTCTGGTGTTGGTGTTGGGGCGGTAGGTGGAAGGACTGGGGCTGAAGCCACCAGTCTCGTCCTCAGGGACAGCTTCAACCCCATAATGAATTTCTTTATCTTCCTCCGCTCATCTGCCACTATGTGGGGGCGCATACTTGGACAGCTCCGCAAATCTCGCTTGTACTCAAGCACGGCATTGACCCTAGGTCAATGTCAAAAACTCCTACTCCATACGATACTGCACATGCTCTGGAATATACTTCGCCCTGAACAGACGGACGAACTCAGTCCAAGCAACCTCCATAGCCCCATCTGCAAAACTGTGTGCGTATACAGAGGACCACCACACATCGGCACGCTCCTGAGAAGAAAAATCAATACAGCTAAGGGTACATTCAAACAACATGCATAACCCTCAAAGCCAACCTTTACCTGCAGCATATAAGTAGCCAAGGTCACCCTCTCCTCTTCCGCGCATCGGATGGCACGAAAGATCTTCTCTATCTCTCGGAGCCAACTCTCCGCTAGAATAGGATCACTCTTCCCCTTAAAGAAGGGCGGGGTCATCCTCTTGAACCTCTCCATCATAGGCACTCCTCCAAAGACTACCTCATGAGCAGGTGTGTAACACCCCGGAAATTAGCAAATTTAAAAATTTTAGAAAGATAGAGGGAAAAAATAAAATAAACGTATTGGAGAGACTTCCAATACCATGTGTAATGACCTATTAATAAGATGGGCCAATAGAGCATATTTGGCCCAAGATATGAGCAAACTATGACAGAAAATTGCCCAGAAATTCGTGTATGTAATTATGCAGTAATTAGGGAGGGTAATAGAGTCATATTATGGATGAGTAGTCATGTAAGGTGCCAAAACCAAACTCAATCTTAATTAGTGGTTCCTAAACCTTGGCTATCTCTTTTAAGTAAAGGAATCCCAGATTTTCTGGAAACTAGGAAACAGAGCTCGTAGCCCCTTTCCTAGCATCATTAGGACTCTTAACAACATCCTAAAACTATAAGAACTCGTCCCTAAACTCTGGGGAAGGTTTTAAAACGAAGTTGGAGTCGTTTGGAAGCAAGCAAGAGCTTCTGAGGAGAGGAGAAAGGCTGGGAACCCGGAGCTTCATCCCCTGCATCCTCTGTTGTGTCCAGAACATCAACAAGTTTTAAGATCTTCATAAAGGTAGGTGTTCTCGGGGCAAGATTAAAGAAAATTAATGCCAACATGTAGTTCTTTGAGTCTAGGATCATTTGCACTTGATTTGCCCAATTTTCATGGAGTATCCATCGTGTATTGTGATTTTCCCGAATCTTGCACCGTTAGGGCTTTTCTCGTTCGTCATATTGTGCACATGATTCAAGACCAAATTGACTAAACTTTCTTCATGAAAGTTCTCCTATTTGACGTCACGATCATCTTCTATGTGGACGTTTTGTCCAAAGGTTTTTCGTTAGAGAGTTAGGAGCATGATAAGAGAGTCTCTGTTTTAAACTGTGATTTTGGGTTTTACTTGATTTCTGTTCTTCACATGTTTTCTCGGGATTTGAGACCGAATTAGATCAAACCCTCACATCAAAAGTCTTCTACTAGTTGTTCTTCATCTTCATGTTGAAGTTTTGTCCAAATGTCAATCGTTAGAGAGTTATAAGGGTTTGAAGTGAACCACTGCATGGCATGTGTTTTCGGGGTCTCACATGACCCTTAAGTCTTGTTCTGGAAGGGCCACTAGTGTCGCACTGCCTATGCCAGTGTCGACCTGCTGTCCCAAAACAGCCCAGATAGTGTTCTGGAAAGGCATCTAGTGTCGACACAGCCTCAACTTGTGTCGACACACTGTCCCAGTTGACCCAGAAAGTTCTGGGAAGCTGATCTAGTGTCGAAAACCTGTGCTAGTGTCGACACACTGTCCCATATTGGCCAGAAGGTTTTCTGGAAACGTCTCTAGTGTCGACACTACTTGATCTCGTGTCGACACTACTTGACCTTTTTGCCTTGTTTTTGATGCACTGTGTCGACACCACCTGGACTAGTGTCGACACTACCTGACCAGTTTTGCCTGTTTTGTCTTGGGTTTGGAGCATTGTGTCGACACCACCTGATCTAGTGTCGACACTACCCTTACAAGATTTTTTGTATAATTTGGGTCTAATCATTTCATGATGTCTACAAGCATGTACATGATGTTATATGGTATGCATGGACTTAAAATAAATCAAACCATTAAAGTAAATGGTAATGATATGAATATGATTCTAATGTGTAAATTTGAATGTTCTTATGATCCTTGGATTATCTTGTGATCTTGCTTATTGTCAATTGATAAGATAAGAAATGTTATGAATGTGGGGATGAATACATGAGTATGGACATGTTAGTGGTGAATTGCATATGAGTATCATGGTTTCATGTTTTCGGTGTTCAATGGATATTTGTCATATGCATGCTGTTGGAAAGTACATGTTCTACATGTGATCTGTCTTTAGAAACACCATCTTGTCAGACATTAATGAATTATGAAATATAAGATACGACGTTATCCTGCCTTGTTTTTTGAGCTGTTTGTCATTCCTTGACTCTATGAGGATCATGTTCTTTTACTATGAGCTTGTCATTGAAACTCTGTGGCCATAATAGAATCTGTTTGATCGGCACAACGTGGGACTCCGGTCCAAAACTTGATACAATGCCTGTGCAATAGGGCCCTGTCCGGTCCTGGGGAAGAGCGCCCCAACGTACTTGTTAACCGAGGGAGTATGGACTCTTGGTGCTTGGCATAGCACACCTGACATGCAAGATTGTGAAACGTGCCTCCTGTTTTGACTTGATAAGTTTGACTTGACATGACATGATAAGTGTTTCTTGTGAACACATGAACTCTGTTTGAATATGGCCAACTCTTCTGACATGATTTTAAATCTTGAATTATCTGTCCATTGATATGGAACTCGACATTGATCCGATATGATATTCGTTCTATTTGCTATTCAATGTAGTAAAAAGCATGCATTGTCAGCATACTCATAAGCATATCTGCCTAATAAAATGTTAATCATGTATACTAGTGCCCGCACGTGATTGAGATAAAATCCTACGAGCTAGTTCGCTCACCCCTATCATCTGCCCTTTTTCAGGTAGTGATGAAGAACCCGGGGTCGGATGGGACTGGGCAAGAGTGACGAGCACCCGTCCTAGAATAGATGACAGTTTAGAGATAGAAATTTGAGTAGTCTATGTAATAGGGAAACTTTTGTGGAAGTTTATTTGAATGTGGATCCTTTGGTTAATTCTTTTTATGTTGAGGTTGTATCTAGTTGAATGAATGAATTCAAGTATACTATTGATGACCATATTATAGTCTTGAATGTGTCATTATATTCGACTGTGACTCTGCACTATTCAACTGGGGATCGCCGGTTTGTATCGTTCACGTCCCCCGGTATTTATTCCGCTGCTAAATATTCGGGGGGTGACAAGGTGCCTGCGCCTACAATCCAAAACAAGCTCTTAGCTAACAATTCTTCCAATTAACACCTTGAATAACTCTTGCATCTACCAACCTGAACCTGCACCTGCGCTTGCAATGCCGCTGTAGTCTGAGCCTGAGTCTACATCGCGTGCACCAATCCTTGCATCAATGCTCCATAGTCAATAGGTGGCGGTGGGGGTGGCAAAGGTACTCCAGTCTGGTCCTAAGCCTGCTGAACTGGAGTCTGTGAACCTCTTGCTAACTCATCACCCTGGGTCGGAACAGCTCCTCTATGTCCACGAGTCGCCATAGTCTGCAAAATAAGCATCCAATTGAATGACCATTACTCTACATAAACATGGACTAATTCTTTATGCAGACTTAAAACATGATACAATGTTGACATTTCATTATTTACATGCTCAACCTGGAACTCTCTGATACCAATCTCTGTAACGCCCTCTTAGACCCAGTACAGTTATACCAACTCGCATTGGATCTAACAGAGGTATTACAGTGGATTAATCCAACAATTGACGGTACAGGTTTGAGAATACACAAATGGACAATTTAATTCCAATAATAAGCAATGGAACATGGAACTAAATGATTGTAATCAACATTATACTCAAATGTAAAGTCTAGTGCATAAGAGAAATAACAATAGTCCAAATTTATTACATTTCATAGTCCAAATGCATAAAGGAAAATACATATAGTCCTCACATACAAGAGTCACTCTAAAACCTCTCAACCAATCTAAGTCTCCACGTCCTCTCGCTCCAAGTCTGTGTGAACTAACTCCTAAGTGTCCTCTGGTTCTCCTAAAATGTTAAGCAAGTATGAGTCTACAAGACTCAGCAAATCACATGAAAGGACAGTTCACGATATTATAAATATAATAGGTTTAAAACATGGTAACATATTATCACTCATTCATTGATATCATATACTCTTCCTACTAACATGGTTCTAAATCAATTGGCAATCATTCATTCATAGCATTCTTATTATTATGGAAATAAATCATATCATGTAATGCATAAAATCCACATCTTATATTCTAACAATTAAATCAACAGTTCCTACATATAGCATTGTAATCATTCTTATCATGGAATTTACTTATTGTCATGTAATTATGTAAACTATTTCAATGAAACATTATGCTGCATTATGCAATATGTAACAATTGTCATGTAACAATGGACCATTTAAACATTTAGCAATTCTTTCATATATCAATTTGCATGTAATTCATGTAACATTTACACATAGACATGTAGCATGAAATCATGTAGACAATGTTCATGTAGGCATGTAGCATGTAGGTCATGTAGACATATAGACATGTAGCAAGTAGCATGTAGTCATTTTCATTTATTGCCAAGACATAGCCCGCACTATAATAGAGATCATTAGGCATTTAACATTCACTTATCACCTAGGCAATACAGGATGAAGTCATGGTATTTGCGCAAGATCGGGGAAAGTCCTTCCCACCTTAACCAGTAGAACTTGTCTACCTCCATTATTTCAATCCGTTGCCCACGGATTCATCATCATTTCATATAGGTGAACCATTACATAGGGCATCCATGGTGTAGTTCCTTGTAGGAATCTCTAAATATAGCAATGTCTTATTGGCATTTCATTTCAATGCATGCACTAACATGTATGATATCATTTAATTTACATTTCATGCAATTGCAATAACTATAGCATGACTTTTCAGTTTTGAAATTCTACTTTCTACATGACCGACCCCTATCATGATAATAAATGCAACACATTCCATCATGTACATACTTGCATTTTATTTATTTCTACATGCAACTTACTATTCATAAATTCATAACAGAATGTACAGATGTCTAAAAGTTTTGAATGTAATAGAAATTCAGAATCAGGATATAATATGCACATGCCAAATTTTGTATTTTTCTGATCTCTGTAACCATTTTTCATGAATTAATCCATCAATTCGATTAATTAACATAGTACAAAACCTAGTAAAAGATCATGGAATTTATACAGAACAGAGAATCACTGGTATGCATTATCTCCCACAGCAATTCAGTCTTCAACCATCCATATTCTAACATACATCATCATTTTATAATCGATTACACTTGTCTTTTGTCAATTTAACATCGATAACATTCATATATATATATAATATATATAACCTATACACCATTGCAATATCAGTCCATATCATGACGGTAAACAGACACCTTAAACATCACATGGCGAAAAACTCATACAAGCATGGATCATATAGAGATAATTAAAATCAGTTTCTGGAAAAAAAACATGATACTGAAACTTGACGGCAAGGTATGTGGTGTTTACTGAAGTAGACGTCCACATACTTTGTCGTTAAACCTAATAGACAGTGGCACATAGCGTCGTTAACAATAGACGGCGGCACATAGCGCCGTTTACATATAATAAAAGTCAGAAAACCGATGCTGATCACATGAAGTAGATGGCAGTCGATGCCGCCGTTTACAAGATATAGACGGCAAGCGATCTGGACGTCTAGTTCCAAAGCACAGAAAACACAGAAACCCTAGATGAAATAACACGACTTCTACCCCTTCCCGTAGGTTATTTGCATGCTTTAAAAATATGAAAAAATGGTAAATAGATAGTGTATCATATCCTAAACTGAACCCCCATGTAACTTGCCTCAATCCCTCCTACTGGATGTCGAATCTGAGCCCGAAGAACCCCGCTCGTCTGTGAGGCAGTTCCTTCCCGCCGACTCCAAACGCTCCAATCCGCCTCCCACGCCAGCCTTCTGCTTGGAGAAGCTCCTGATCACGAAGCTGGACGCACCTCCTCGGTCCAGAAGCCTCCAAACCGCACAAAACTGGCACGGAACGCCCCTTCTCGTCCCTCTTTTCTCTCCCTCAAAACCAGTGCGAAAATCTCCCATTTGTGAAATCTAGGTCATATAAAGACCTCTCATGCGTTGGCCAGCCTATATCCTGACCCTAGGATGCGAAACGCTCAGATCTGGCCTAATAAAAGCTCTTAAAATAGCAGATCCTCTCCCTCGGAACGGAATATCCAAAAACAGGCAAGTCAGCTTAAAGTCAACATAAGATGTCGTCGGCCTCTACGTAAAACGCCATCGATGGTGTCGTTTACAGGCTTGCCAAAAATTAAGAATTCAAAAATAATAAACGACACAAGAGTATGTCGTTAACAAGATATAAACGGCAGACGATCTTGCCGCTAACAGGACTTAACGCCAAGAGATGTTGACGCCAAGTTCCACACAGATCAGCATTCAAATTCATGCAGAAATAAAAATACAATTTGCAAAATAAATTCAAGAAAAATTTTCTAGGGCACTACATTCTTGGGCCAGGAGGTCGCCGGGGTTGTTGAGGCTTATAGGTGCCTGGAGGAGGAACCTGATTGTACTGGGGAGGTGTAGGGGGAGGCTGTTGGGTTGGTGCTGGGGAGAGCGGGTTGCCGGTATTGAGGTTGTCGAGGCTGATGGTATTGCGGCTGTTGAGGTTGTTGGTGGTACGGTGGAGGCTGTTGGTACTGGGGCTGCTGGGGTTGTTGGTAGTGTGAGGGCTGCTGGGTTGTTGGGGATACTGTGGTGGCGCTCTAAATAGTGGAGGGTTGTTTGGCCTAGAGGCTGGTTGTTGGGGCTGTGGGGCTCTGGTGTTGGTGTTGGGGCGGTAGGTGGAAGGACTGGGGCTGCCCATTGCACTCACCTGCTCATTATGAATAACTCCCTCGGTCGTGGGGCCACCAGCTGGAGCGCCAGCACTCTTCTTGAAGGTCCGGACCCTTGGCTCGAACATGGCCACGATGGGAGAGTCCTTTAGCTGGGTCTGGATGTATCGGGCCCTCTCATATAGTTCTTCCATAGTGGTTAGCTTATACATAGCCAAGATGTGCCTAAACTGAGGTGCGGCATTCGCTGTAATCATCTTTACTTGCTCGGCCTCGACAATGGATCTCTTACCTTCAGCTAGGGCCCTCCACCTATCAGTATATGTGTGAAGTCTTCATCTGCCCTCATCTTCTCAGCCATTATATCAGTAATTGACAATATCGGACCCACTCTGTCTCTGTATTTTGCAAAACCTTCTCCACACTATCTCGAAATTCTCGGAATCTGCGGGTTCCAGGAATAGAACCACTCGAGGGTGGGCCCATCCAGGGACCGGCGGAAGAAAAGGCACGGGCACGGTTGTCGTCTTGCCAGAAGGAGGATTTGTACATAAATTCTTTGATGTGCACAAAGGGGTTGCCGGTGCCGTTGTAACGGCGGTATACCGGCATCTCAGAGGGAGGGAGGTGAAAGACTGGCATGGAAGGAAGTGCCAGTATGAATGAATCATTGGTTGCGGACACCCTTTTCAGCTCCTGTTCCAACTTACTCACCTTCGCCAGGAGGGCTTGGGCGAGCTGGTTGGTAGATGGTTGGTGAGGTGCCCCAGAAGGAAGGTGGTGGTGGGGGACATTCACTTGAGGGGGGTAATGGGGAGGAGCACTGGCGTACGCGGGAACGTGGGTTGGAACCCGGGGTTGATAAGCGGGCCTTGCCGCGTCAGGGCTTGGCCAGACATGAAGGTGCCTCCCATCGGGGCTGTGGGGGCGAGAGTGGATAATAGAATGGGCCCGGGAGGGGGCAGGAGAGGCTCGTCCCGTCGGGTCACGAGCAGACTCGATGTGGATTCCCGTGTTCTGGTGATGAGATGGACTGGGATTGGGGATGGATTTCCCTTTAAGAGAAGCTTGAACTTCCTAAAGCTGGGGAGCCTGGAGGTTCTGCAGGATGTCCACAAGTTGGGACAGATCACCGAGGGGGAGGGATTTGCAGGATCACGCCTCGGGGAGATTTGAGGAAGTTGAGGGATTTGAGCATCCATCGCATTGACATGCGGATTAGATGGATCAACATGGGGATGGTTGTGGAGTTGGGTAAGTCGCTGGTTGGGGTCATACACCTCATCATACACTTTATCATAACCCATGTCTTCGTAGTCGGCCATTGAGAGGGATCGACCAAAACGAAGCTGCATGCACAATACTTGAAACACGCGGTGTAATTTAACAAGCAACTAGCAGACAGCTACTCAAACAAATTTGAGAGGAGTTGGTGGCTTTTAAATCATACACTTGGAATGATTACGTCCACTTAAAATATTTGATAGACTTAATGTGGATTTTAATTATAGTGTGTCTCTCCAAAATGGGTATGGGCCTAAAATAGGTGAGGTGACAACTTTGGGTTTTTCTAAGCGACTTCCTCTCACGAAATGGGTACTCTAACTCGGGTCGCCGGGGTGGTACAACCGGCTCGGTCCACCGTGAGGGAATCCACGGGATATGAGGACTTACGGAGGTCCCGATGAGGATTTTCTAGCCCAATGAGACGGAATGCCCAAAGGGGAGATAGCCCTCACCGAGAAGGTGTGTGGATCCTAGGAAAATGAGGGAAGGAGGTCCCCCGACCAAGCTATGCTATGCAAAGAAATGTAAATGCAAAGATGGCAGAAGACTGAGTGCTCTATAACAGACTGAATCGCGTCCAGTACATTGACCGCGGTTCAGTAAACCGCGTCCGTTCTGTTGGCCGCGGATCTGAAAGCTCCTGAAAGCTATAAGAGCCGAGGCAACTCCCTCCGAACTGTCACAAATCACGTCCGGCCTAGCAGCCATGCAAAACAAGAACATAAAATGCGTCCGCTGTACTGGTCGTGAATCAAAAGAGCAACCGAGAACAAAACAAAAATTGTAAATCAAACAAGCATGCTTTCCACAATTTATATATGAAGAAGTAATACCACATGGAGATGCTTTCTTCAAGTGAAGTAGTGAATGGGGAGGGGGACAGGATGATATATATTTTTTTCTTTTTCTTCTTTTTACATCAAAATTCCATGCAAGAAGTGTTGGCAAAAAAGAAGAACAACACGAGTGCAAATTGGTAAAGACGATGGACCACTTCAAATAACACCACGTGGGGTGCGGAAAACGGGGAGGTTGTACCACGTGGGGTATGGAGGAGGGGCACACGTGGGTGCCGAAGGAGGGGCACGTGTGGGTGCCAAAGTGAAGATAACCGGAATTAAAAGAAGAAGGGTCCCATCGTGATCGCCAAGTTGTAGACGGTGTTTTTCCCTCACTTTTCGAAACAACACGGTCCCACGATGGAAAATATTGAATTTAAAAGGAGGCGAAAGAAGATGGGGTGGGGTGTGCGTGTGTGCACGAGGATGTGTATGGATCGTGATCGCCAGGTGCACGTAGGCACCGAATGGAATGGGCGAGGGGAAGATGATGTACTTACCTTTCACCCGAAGATCGCGGGAGTTGCGGCAGGTCCTCCTTCCTTCTTCCGCCAGCCGGCTGATGAAGAAGATTTGATCCTAGTTACCTTGCAAAAGAAGACGACAGAAAGCAAGTGATAACGAGATTAGGCTACGAGGGAGCGTAGTAAAATGCAAATAGAATGAGGTGTAAAAACATTCAAATGGAGGTTAACAGACCTCGTGGAGGTGGTGTTAAACCCTAAAGTAAGTGAGGGAAGTAGATGTTATGTGTGTGTGTGGAAGTGTGAAATGCATGCTCTAAAATAAAAAGAAAGTGGAGAAGATGAGAAGGAGAAATGGCGGTGTAGCCTGATGGCAACGAAGGATGGAGAGGACGAGAGGGATGCCGGTGGAGCTCCTCCCACTGTGCTCCATACTCAAAAACTCCGGCCCGCGAGGAGACGACACGAGGATGCGCATGTACTCTGCCTCGTCTTCGGAACGTGAGCTTCCGGTCCAATAGGGTCCCGCCTTGAAGGGTTGAAGAATTAAGGCTCGGAGGTCGGGGGGAGATTTCGGCAGGGCTTCACCATCGTCGGATTGGATCTTATTAAATGAGCATCCCTCGGGTCTATATTTATAGCCACAATCGCGTCATCTACAGCAGACGCCTATTAAGGATGAAACGCGCCGCCTAACACGCGCGCGATTCAGAAGGTCTCTTGATTGTATTTGACTTGACATTACATGATGATCGTAGCTTACAGCTACGTTTAAATCGTGTCTGTGTGGCATGCCGCGTTTTCTTAGGTAAATCAAATCTCTGATGAAATTTGTATTGATTTGACTGCTTATAAAACGCAGCGTCTAACGCAGACGCGATTCCAACAAACATCATGATTATTGACGTGGCACCTATTAAATGCTGCTGACAGGACGCAGCTCAAAAGTTTGACTTTTAATCACGGCGGGTCGTGGGACACGTATTAGAATAGACCATGGGCCAAATTACAAGTGTGATACGCGTCAACCATTGCCGACGCGGATCAAGACCTGCAAGAGGCGTCTGCTGCTTAGGACGCGATTCAATGATACTCAACAGACCCTTAGGAAAATTCCTAAAAATCTTAGGAAAATCTAGAAAAATCACTCAAGAGGTTAATCGATAAGAGTCACTTCGAGGCATTGCGATACAACATGAAATTTGCTCAATGTGATGCCGAATTGGCGTGTCTACAGTCCCCTGTATCGTATTTCTTTTCGAAACCTGCAAGACCATTAATTATATCAATAAAACCTATTGTATATTCATGTTATGGTCTCACCTAGTTGCATTTGAAACTTCTCGTATTATGTAACCAAGATGCGATCTTGGTTTCTTTTACTTTGCCAGCTCCTTCATAAGTGAGCTTCAAATTATCCCACATTTCTTTGGCTAATGTACATGTCGATATCTTGTTAAACTCATTCTTGGTCGGTGCACAACATAGTATACTCTTTGCTTTGCTGTTTTGAGATAGCATCCTCTTGTCATTGTCAGTCCATTGTTTCTTTTAGTTTAGAACAATCAAGTCACCATCTTCAATAATGGTTCATAGTTGGTAGTCTAACCCTTGCAGAAAGAACTTCATTCATGTCTTTCAATAGTGGTAGTCTTCTCCATCAAACAGTGGTGGCTGGTTGTTGACAGACTAACTCTCAGCATATCTTTGAGATGCATTTAATATTTACTCATAGATTGTTAGATTTTTTTTAAAAGAGATTTAGCTCTGATACCACTTATTGCCTAGCTATAAGACCTAGAGAGGTGAATGGGCTGCTAACATATAAATTCTGCAACTCAAAAATAAAACTTAAACACATAGAGGTTAGCATTGGATAATCAAGGAAATAGAGGGACGAGCAATCTCACAAAGACACAAGGATTTCTCTTGGTTCAGCACTGAGTTCCTTCCCAGTCCTATGTCCAGTCCCCAAGCACACCTTGGGATTTCACTAACACAAGATATAGCCCCCTTAAGGACATAAAACACCCAGCTCAGTTGTGTTCAGTTGAGTGTGAAAATAATACATTTCTCCTCACATTTTGATGATGACCAGGTGTGATTTTAATGCATATCCATTGGAACATGTAAAATATATCACCTGAAATTACAATATTCAAAAAGCATGTTTCCAAGCACATTATCATTGATATTCATGATAATATATTTAACTAATGATTATGTGTTTATTTTCTCAGGGCAACACTTTCTGCAAAGGTAGTGTCGACACACCCATCCTTGATGTCGACACAATGGTTCAGAACAAAGGCAGAAATGTGAAGAAAAGTCCATTCTCAGGTCGACACTAGAGACAGGTTCCAGAGAAACAAATCACAGACTGGGACAGCAGGTCGACACCAAATGGAATCAGGTCGACACTAGATGGCTCTCCCAGAAGGACTGTTTTGCTGTCTGGGATAGCAGGTCGACACTGGATCATCTCAGGTCGACACTAGAGACCTCCCCAGGGAATTGTTCTACCAGTCTGGGACAGTGTCGACACACCTCTTGGGCAGGTCGACACACTCCGGAATCTCTGTGACTTAAACTTCCTCCTGGACACGTGGCACCCAGGGAGAAGGTGGATCAACCTTGGATCTTGTGCCCACGTACCCCAAGGGTATCTTCGGATATTTAGGGTATAAAATCCCCTCCTAATGGGCACCCATCCAAGTAAGAACCCTTCCAGAGCCTCCAAGAAATCCCGTTGGCGGCTAGAAGGTTCTCCTCCTGTTCTTGCTTTCCTGGTGCATCCTCGAGCCAAATTCCTCATCTGCTCAAGCATGAGAAGTGGCATCTGATCGTTGAAGAAGCAATTGGATCACCACAAGGAAGCAGATCAAGTAGAAGCTGATTTCTGTGAAGAATTCAAGGAAGATCTTGAAGATCAAATTACAGAGCATCGTCCAGGAACTTTCAGAGATCAAAGCACTTCACAATTCGCCTTCTACAAGGAGTACATCTGAAGAGAAAAGTCTGTCAATCAATTCTCATTTTCCTTTTTCTCTTCTGAGTGATTCTGAGATTATGCATGGGTTGTTGCATGAGTCTCATGAATTAACTCTGGTTGGACTAGATCTGTTGCTAGAGGATCTAAGTCTTGTGTTTTTCTAGCAAGTTGTTTGTGAGCCTGTGTGCTCAGGAGTTTGTGAGTCGGTCGTACTCACTGTGTGATTTGAGCCGTCGTGCTCAATTGGAGTCGTCATACTCCGGTTGTTGTTTGAGCCTCGCGCTCAGTTTGAGTCGTCGTGCTCCAGGTGTTTCTTGAGTCGTCGTGCTCAAGGGTGTCTGGAGTCGTCGTGCTCCAGGTGTTTCTTGAGTCATCGTGCTCCAGAGTGTTTGGAGTCGTCGTGCTCTGTTGTGAGTTGTACTCAGGGTTTTTGAGTAGTGTGGCCTCACTGTGTGAGGGGTGACGTAGGAGTCACTGGAGGTGATTTTCGAACCACCTAAAAATCTGTGTGCATTGGTTTGAATTGTGGTTTGCCTTGTATCTCGCTAGATGCATGCATAGGGATTTCGTTCACTACTAATTGATTTGCTCACACACCCAAATCACTCTTCAGATCAGTAAATTAATTAGGTGATTTGATCTCTGATTAGAAGTAATTTTTAAATTGCTAAGCTTCCGCGTTAATTGGCATTAGATCTATTCACCCCCCCTTCTAGATCTTGTCACATCTTTTCTCGATCATTTAAGTTGGCCTTCCCTTCATAGCCCGAAGGGAGCTACTCACTGGTAAACCCTACCACTCTTCTCTTCACCATGAAGAGGCACACAACCTAATGTACAAGAATTTTTTCAGGATGTCCCCAAACCAAGCACAGAATAATCGCTGGTTTGGCTTGTTCTTAGATAGTGTTTGAGAAAGAAAAAGGGACTACAATCATTTAATTGAGACACTTAGTA
>JACBKR010004531.1:0-23430 GCA_014218235.1 Colocasia esculenta | reverse complement strand
CCCCCCCACCCACCCCACCCCCAGCACCCCCCCCCCCCACACCCCCCCCCCCCACACCCCTGCCACCCCCCCCCCCAACCCCACCCCACCCCCGCCCCCCCCACCCCACACCCTGCACCCCCCCGCCCCCACCACCCCACCCCCACCCCACCCAGCAGCCCCAACCCCGTGGGCCTCCCCCCCCCCCCCCCCCCAACACCCTCCTCCTCCCCTCCCCCCCCCCCCAACACCACTGCGCCCCCCCATGCCCTACCTTATGCACCCCACCCCCGGCGGCTCCCCCTCCCCTGTGCGCCCGCCCCTGCCCCACTCTGATGGCTCCCCTCCTGTCCCAAAAACTTCAAAATAAATTTTAAAAATTTTATTATTTTTACCAACAGATAACATCACATTCACATAATTTTAAATTTAAAGTAAAAGAGAACTCAACATAATTTTTAGATAGAAATAGTTTTTTAAAAAAAGTTGCTCCCAAACACCCCATTAAACATAATACTCAAGGAGTTTCAAGTTAGAGCATTAAGAGAACATCTTATGGACATTGAGAAAAGACACCATTACCCTTGTTTGATTAAGAACATTGTAGAACAACATTGTCCCTAGTTTATGATGATCAAATGATGATTGAAATGAACGTCTAAATTTCTTGATAACCATAAACACCAATGACCCCGTGATTTGAGACACAGTGGAGGCTTCACTCTATTTCAGTTTTTCTTTGTTTGTAATGAATGAATGCAATGGGAAAAGTGGTAATTAAGAGAACTTCACACCTTTTGACGTAAGGATAGATATGACAATTGTCTGTACCCCCAGTTACTCAGTGGAAGTGTCCATCATACCGTTGTATAGAGATGATGAGATAGCTTTTTGACGCGAGGGCAGACATTTGTGATGCCCATCTCCCCGGTTACTCAGCAATACACATCATTGCTCTACCTTTATCCCAATTTTTGATTGACTTTTGTCTAATTTTGTTGTTTTTCAGAAATAGGTAGCTTTTCTCCATTTTAGATTAAAACTCAAGATCAAAGAATGTATATGATTAGCAGTCAATATTAGACATAAAGTTCAATGACCATAAGACTTTTCAAGTTAATTGGAATAGTGTTTGCCTACAAGGAGATTATTCAAGAGAGTTAGGTGTTTATCCTCTAAGATAGTTCAATGTTTTCAGAATGATATAACCTAGACTCATTCATGAGTAGTATGTCAAAATCATGGTGGTTTAGGGAATACATTAATATCATGTGAATATGATGGAGTCAACATGCATAATCACCCAATAGACACCTTAGTTGAAAGACATGAACCTGCTCAAGAAGTGTGTGATGAAATAAGCATGAATTTCCTTGATTGAGGGTGTCTGTCGACAGCTAGAAATAGTCTGTCAACAACTACACACATACAGAATGATACCTGATTGGGGATGTCAGAAACTGTTGTGGTCTGTCGACAGACGAACTTTCGCCTGTCGACAGATGCACACAGTTAGAAGATAGACTGGTCGGGGTTTTCAGAAACTGTACATATCTGTCGACAGATGGAAATTCGGCTGTCGACAGATGTACACAGAGTGTAGAATCTATGTTCTGTGGAGCCTGATCTGTCGACAGAGTGAATGAGGACTGTCGACAGATGCCTATGCAAAGCCAGTTTAAGGTTAGAATGAAGTATGAAATGATCATTGCATGTGATGGAATTTAAGATACACAAAGGATGAGTGATTTCCTTCACGATGACATCCATCTAACCTGAACTTGCTCCCCCATAGTGTGTGCTTATGTGTACACATACAATCAATGAAATCAAGACACACTTGCACAACTAGACCAATCAAAAACACATAAGAGCATGTATGAGGACAGACCATGAAGTGATTCAAATTTTATTTTCTGTTTTTAAGGAAAAGAGAGAATTGGTTTGAGAAGAAACTAATGCCTCATAGAAAGTAAATGACCCTTACATGCAACCATGACTATGGATACTTGGCGGAGAATATTTTCTCATGCATAATGAAGTTTCAAACAAGCATTACTTGTTCTTCCACAAATCACCATTTGATATACCTCATAGTTGGTTCACATTAGGGACAAATGCTTAGTATATGGATGAGTTTCATTGCATTTTGCACAAGCCCAATTTCCGTCTCAATGTGGTGAATCTATCTTCAGCCAAAGGTTGGTAAAGATATCAACCAATTGTTTTTCAGTGGGTATGAAGCTAATTCCAAGGTTTTGTTGGCTACCTCATCTCTCAAGAAATGATGACGAATTTCTATGTGTTTTGTCCTAGAGTGTTGAATGAGATTCTTTGATAGATTGATTGCACTAGTGTTGTCACATAGGATAGGTGTGTATCCAATGTCGATGTTATAGTCACACAATTGACTTTTTATCCACAACACTTGTGCCGCACAACTCCCTGCAGCAACATATTCTGCCTCTGCAGGGAGTGCAACCGAGTGTTGCTTCTTGGATGCCCACGAAACCATGCAACCACCAAGAAGTGGCAATAGCCACTAGTGCTTTTCCTGTCAATTTTACATCCAGCATAGTCAACATCAGAATATGAAATCAAGTCAAAGCTACTACCTGCTAGATACCAAAGACCCAAGTCATACGTACCTGAAAGATATCTGAATATTCTCTTAACTGTAATTAAATGGCTTTCCTTTGGACTAGATTGGTATCTAGCACAAAGGCAAACGCTGAATTGAATGTCCGGTCTACTTGCAGTAAGATAATGGTGAGCCAATCATACCTCAAATTGTTTGGCATCTACGGTTTACCTTTCTCATCGTTTTCTAGTTTTATACTTGGGCTCATGGGTTGAGGCAGGCTTAGTTTGTTCAAACTGAAACCTTTTCAGTAGCTCTTTGACATATTTTTCTTGGTTATGAAGAAGCCATCCTCAATTGCTTAACCTGCAAACAAGAAAGAATTGAAGCTCCCCTATTAGACTCATCTCAAATTCGCTGTGCATGTGTTTGGAAAATTCCTCACACAGTGAAGGGTTAGTAGAGCCAAATATAATGTCGTCCACATAAACTTGAACAACAATGATATGAGTGCGAACTTCTTTGTGAAGAGAGTTTGTCTACCTTACCTCTTGAGTAGTTTTTGCTTACCAGAAACGTGCTTAGTCTGTCGTACCAAGCTCGGGTGCCTGTTTCAGACCATAAAGAGTTTTGTGCAATTTAAAGACATGGTTAGGTTTATTATGATCCTCAAAGCCAGGTGGTTGAGAGACACAGACTTCCTCTTTGATGTAGTCATTCAAGAAGGCAGTTTTAACATCCATTTGAAACAATTTGAACTTGTTTGAGCATGCATATGCTAGCAATATTCTAACTGCTTCTAGCCTAGCTACAGGTGCAAAGGATTCTTCAAAGTCCACACCAAATTCCTGATTATATTCCTTTGCAACCAGTCTAGCCTTATTTCTCACCATATTACCCTCTTCATTTAGTTTGTTTCTAAAGACCCATCTTGTACCTATGACAGACATTTCAGGGGTTTTAGGAACTAAACTCCAGACGTTGTTTCTCTGAAATTGCCCAAGCTCCTCATACATGGCATCAATCCATGGATTTTCTTTTCAGGCTTCTTCAACATTTTTTGGTTCCACTTGAGAGACAAAAGCTAAATGGTCATGTTCAACTATTTGATTAACCTGAGATCTAGTTTGAACTGAATCATTTTATATCTCCTAACACATTCTCAAGTGGGTGATCTTTAGAGTACCTCACATTAGTTACTGTTGAAGGCCCGGGTTGATCTTGCAATTGAGGAGGTTCTTCTGGAGGAGGGAGTGCTTGAGGAGATTCAAGTTAAGGTCTTCCTCTTGTGGATCTTGGTTAGGTACATCTTCTTGATTTCTAAATAGATGAACGTCATCTTCATCATCATACTGTGAAGAAATCCATTCTTTGTTTTGAAACAACTTGAGAGTTTTCTTTTCCTTTTCTTTGTAGTTCCCAAGTGTTGTTCCTTCAGTTTCATCAAACATGTAAGCATTTGCAATATTAGGTGTGGTTTGAGATTCATCAAAATAACATGTGGAGTTTCTTCCACTGTTCGAGTTTTAAGATTAAACACCCTATAGGCTCTAGAGTGTTCTGAGTATCCAAGAAAAATACCTTGATCGCTTTTGGCTTCAAACTTGTCCAAATCACTTTCCTGTTGAGCATCCCTTTTAGAACCTGAAGAATTTTTCTTGGATGCTTTTAAGGCAATAGACTTTCTTGGGTTCTCTTCAGTTTCGTTTCTTTTAACATTAAGTTCATAGGTCATTAGAGAACCAATCAATTCATCCACTTTCATTATGTTGAGATCTTTAGAATCCTCAATGACAGTGGCTTTGGTGTTCCATGAGGATGGAAGAGATCGAAGTATCTTCCTCACCAAATTACTCTCTGAGTATTCTTTCTTAAGACCCTTTAGACCATTTATAATAAGCATGAATCTTGCAAACATGTCAGAGATGGTTTCATCATTATTCATTTTAAACATTTCATATTCTGAAACCAACATGCTTACATTAGATTCCCTTACCTGAGACGTACCTTCGTAGATCAACTCAAGTTTGTCCCACATCTCTTTTGCTGAGGTGCATGTGGAGACTCTTGAGTATTCCTTGGGGTGGACCACGCACTGCATCATATTGAGGGCGCTCCAATTGAGTGTCCCCTTGGCGATCTGGTCCTTTGTCCAGGTATCTTCGTCCTGAGGCAAGGTGTACGCTCCTTTGCTGACTATCTTCCACAATTCGTAATTTTGTGCTCTCAGAACACCTGCAAATGGTTTTTCCAATACGGATAGTCAGTGCCATCAAATAAGGGTGGCCTGGTCACTGAGTGTCCCTCGGCCATGTACCCCTTGTTAGATTCCATAAGACCGAAGATCTCCTGATCGTAAGATCAAACAAGTATAACAGTAAATCGGAGAAACTCGGCTTTGATACCAATTGAAAGGTTGCGGAATTCCCTATATGGTAATCTTGAAGGGGGGTTGAATAGATTACTATCTATTAAAAATTTACTACAACCCTTTTAATCACAACACAGACTTTCTGAACTTGCAACAGAATCAAAGTAAAACCTAGATGTGTGTTGGTGATGTGTAGATGGAAGGACAATCTATCTAGAGTGTATAGAAGCAACGTGCCTATCAAACATCTAACGTAGAAACGTTCAAACCACAAGACACGAAGATTTACGTGGTTCGGAGTACACAACTTGTGTATCCTACATCCACGGTCCACACACACACGCAGAATAGACTGCTTATGAGCTAGTTCGGTGACTACAACTCACACACACATGTTATCTGATGTGCACCCACGATCAGAACAACACACCCACGTGTATCAAGCACAAAGACTGCATGAAACACAATCACACATACACATATGATAGAAGAAAGAAAGCAAGAAGAGTTCTGAGTGGAAGGGATGAATCCTGATTGAGAACTCTTCTGGGGAATGTCTGGATGGAGTTCAAACTTCGTCTTGATGGATTCATATCGATGGAGAGGCTTGAATCCACGACGTTCTATCTTCAGTACTGCTGGATCAATAGATCTTTCTATCTCTGAGCAGCAGGTTGAAGCAGAGTAGCAACAACACTTCTTGTGCTTGGACTTGCTTTAGGTTTTGGTGGTGGCTGCTTCTGTACGAGATTTGCTTCAAATAGTTGCTTATATAGTGGTGTTTACATATGGAGAGACGTGGGAGTTGGAAACACCATCTTTGGTAACTTGGAAAATTTCTGTATCTGAAGATTCTCCGCGTCTGTTGACAGGCCTTGATCATCTGTCGACAGGTAGCAACAATTTTGCAAAACACAGAAGTCTGGGATTTCGGGTTGACAGTTTCTTGAATGCATCTTTCGACAGCCGACTGGGCATCTGTCGACAGATGGTTGTTTCCTGAACTTGGTGTTTTCTACCTGTACACATCTGTCGACAGCACCTTGGGGTCTGTCGACAGGTGACAGATTTCAGTGCTTTCTTGATCTGTTTCTCTTATTTTGTGATAGCTTGGCTATATGCATTCATACCTACATGATCAAACACGTATAGTGAGATATTATGAATACATAATAGACCAAATATTGCATCAAGTTATTTGTCATGTATCAAACCTCAATTAAGATTGTTCATCATCAAAAACATGTTGTTATAAACATTAGAATGAAAACCCAACAGTTAATCCTTTCTAGAGTCGAATCACTTCTACTCCTTCAGTCGAATTGTATGTTCTTATGCATTCGACTTCACTGATAATTCTGCACTTAATACCTTTTTCTGATCTATTTTAGGCTTAACACCTACTGTAAGCTTATCTCCTAATCTTTTCACATCCTTTTTAATGGATCTTTTATATCTTATTAATCCATCAGAAATATCATTATTTTATTATTTTCTCTGATAGGACAAGTCATATTAAATAAAATATTCATCTAAATCTTGTGCAAACTATTTCTGAAATATTTTCTGAGCCTCATGGTCTTCACATTTGCTCCGGATCTTCATGGATTCATTAGACACTATGCACTTATGAATTCTCAGGCACATGGCATCTGATAAGACTCACCTACCACTGACAGACCCATGCTTTACCTTTTTAGCCTAACTGTCTGTCTACTCTTTCTATCTGAAAAGCCTGTGATACGAGGTTTCCATACCTTCTTTCTGTATTTTTCTGACTCACCTACCTCAAAGGTATGGAGATACTCTTCTCTTTTGTCTTGTCTTTGTAAGACATTTATTGGAGCTCGTTTTTAGCATGTCTCTTTCATAGTTCACTCCGAAGAGAAAGTGCTTATCTTCTAGCTGTGAAAACTGCACTCCTTCTGAAGATCTTGGAAAGAAGCAAAACTGAAAGACTTCTGGATAACAAACACTTAAAGACCCAAAGGATCCTAGGGATCTTTTCAACGGACATATTGCAAACGGCCACAAGCTCCAACGGCTATTTTCTAAATGGCTATTTTTCTGAAGTTTATAAAAGGAGCTCAAGTTTGAAAAGAACAACAACAAGCACATACAAGCTTTGACATCTCCTACAAGCTTCATTCGAATTCCTTTAAGTCTCACAAGCCCTTCTGAAAGCTAAAGTCTGAGAGCTTTTTCTTCCTTAGAAGACTTTCTCTGAAGCTCTCCTAGTAGTGTTGGGTGGCAAATGTAATTGCCTATTTTCTTCAAGTCCACCCTTGCATTTCAGATAGGATTCAAGTCTCATTTCTGATCTATTAATCCTTCTGAAGTCTGTAGGTGTTTGTGCTCAGATTTGAGGCAAACACACAAGTGTTTCTTTATTATTCCTGTGTAATTTCTACAGAAGTCTGGTTCTGCATTGCCCTTCCTGTGAAGGGAAGACCTTGTGAAAGGTAGTTGTTGTACCCCTGTTTAGGAAAGACTTGCTTGGGAGCAAGTGGGTTTGTAATTCCTCTCAAGGGTGAGAGAAGGCCAATTTATTGGCAATAGTGGAAATCTCAAGTGGTTGGCTTGAGGACTAGATGTAGGACTTCCATGTGGGAAGGGCCGAACTAGGATAAACTCTTGTGCATTTTTGTGTGATTGTTTCCGCCTTGTCTACACTTGAATCACACATACCACACTAAGCTCTAAGAATTTATTTAGTGCTGTGCAATTTCAGAAGCACATTTTTTTTAAAAAGGGAAGAAGTCCTATTCACCCCCCTCTAGGACATTCTTAGTGCCATTTCGATCCAACAGAGGGTAGTGGGTTAGAGGGAGTAGGTGTATGGATAAAGGGGGGTAGAGTGAAAGAGGATTGGGAGGTGGAGGCAAAGGATACTTTCATAGACTGGCCGGGTGTTCCTTCAGTGCGGGTAGACGCCGTGAGGGCGTTCACTTGCTGGTTTAGAGCCTGGTGCTTCGGGAGGGGGTTCTGGACAATGCCCATATTGGGCTGCTGCTGGGGTGCCTGGGGCTATTGCTGCTGTTGTCGCTATTGCTGTTGCTGCTGATCCTGCCTGGGCGGCCTTCTTGCCTTCATTTCTGCTATGTACTTCCTCATCTCCTCCCAATCTATGCCTCCATTGTCGTGCAGTTCATAGATGTAATCTTTAAAGTGAAAACAAGCCTCCAAAGTGTGGCCCGGTCCCTGGTGGAATGCACAATAATGTGAAGTATCAACATTGGGAGGCCATTATAGCCTTTCCCTTGGCAAGGTGAGTGCATTAGCGGCCATAAGAGCATTAAAGATATCAGGTAGAGTCTCCGACAATGGAGGGTAATGAGCTTTTCTTGGGCCAAGGGGGCGTCTAGGCTGCTGAGGTTCATAGGTGCCTGGAGGGGAGACTTGGTTGTATTGTGGAGGAGGAGAAGGAGGTTGCTGTTGTGGTATTGAGGAGGGGCAGGTTGGCGGTACTGAGGCTACGGTGCCTGGCGGTACTGAGGAGGCGGTTAAGGAGCTTGATAGTATTGGTTGGGAGGAGGTGTGATATTGGGGCTGCTGAGGTTGCTGAGGCTATTGGGGTGGCGCCCTAAATGTCAAAGGGTTGTTTGGCTTGGACTGAGGCTGTTGTGGTTGTTGAGTTTTGGTGTTGGTATTAGGACAGTAGGTGGAGGGATTGGGGTTGCCCATAGCACTCACCTGCTCATTTTACATGACCCCCTCGATCGTGGGACCTCCAGTAGGGGGAGCACCATTGCTCTTCTTAAATGTCCGGGCCTTTGGCTCAAACATAGCCATGATAGGAGAGTCCTTCAGCTGTGTCTGAATATAACATGCTCTCTTATATAACTCCTCCATAGTCGTCAGCTTATTCATTGCCAAAATGTGCCTGAATTGTGGCGTGGCATTTGCGGTGATCATCTTCACTTGCTCGGACTCAGACAAAGGGTCCCTCAGCCTCTCAGCCAATACTCTCCATCTGTTAGCATATTGTACAAAGTCCTCATCAGCCCTCATCCTCTCAACCATCAAATCAGTAATAGACAATGAGGGACCACACGGTCCCTATACCGCTGCAGGAACTTTCTTCGGACTGCTTCAAAATCTTCAGCGTCTGTGGGCTCCAGAGAATAGAACCACTCGAGGGCGGGCCCGTCCAAGGACGGCGGAGAGAAATGCAAGAGCACGATTATCATTCTTCTAGAAGGATGATTCGTACATGAATTCCTTGATATGTACGAATGGGTTGCCGTTGCTGTTGTAACGGCGGTAGACCGGCAGTTCAGAAGGGGGGAGGTGGAAGACTGGCATAGAAGGGAGAGCCAGTTCAAAAGAGTCTTTGGGTACAGACACCCTTTTCAGATCTTGCTCCAAATGACTCACCTTTGCCATGAGGGCTTGGGTGAGCTGGTCGGAGGATGATTTGGGAGGCACCCCGGAAGAATGAGGTTGGGGTGCACTCACCTGGACAGAATTGTAATAAGGAGGTGTGCCAAAGAGCACATAAGCATGGACCAGAGCCCGAGGGGGTGAATGAGCCTTGCCGCAGAGGGTCTTGGTCGGACAAAGGAAGGCCTCTCGATGGGACTGTGGGGGCGAGAGTGAGTAACCGAATTGGCTTACGAGGGGGCAGGGGAGGCTCGGACCGTCGGGTCGCGAGTGGGTTCATAGAAAACACCTGTGTTTGGGTGGAGAGTTTGGATGGGTTCGGGGATGGATTTCCCCTTCAAAGCGGCTTGAACCTCCTGGAGTTAGGAGGCTTGGAGGCTTTGGAGAATGTCAACTAGCTAGGACAGATCAATGGAAGCCGAGGCGTTTGCAGTGGCATGCCTCGGGAAAAGGTGAGGAGGTTGTGAATCCACTACATGAGCATGCGAAGTGGAAGGATCAATGTGGGGTTGGTTGTGGAGTTGTGCAAGTTGCTGATTAGAGTCATACACCTCATCACATGTATCCTCATGGTAAGCCATGTCTTCGTACTCGGCCATTCTGAGAGATCGGCCTGAACGAAGTAACATAAAATTGGAACAAACAAGTTTGATTAACAAGCAACTACCAAACAACTACTCAAACAAGTTTGAGAGAAGATGTTAATGGCTTTTAATCACACACTTGAGGATGCTTACATCCAATTAAATGTTCAATATGATTTGAGGTGAATTTTATTTAAAATGGATCACTCCAAAATAGGTATGGGCTTAAACGGGTGAGATGAGAACTTCGAGCCCACTGAGCATACTTCCTCTCAATGATGGGTACTCTAGCACGGGTCTCCGAGGTGGTACAACCGGCTCGGTCCACCGTGAGGGAATCCACGGGGTACAAGGACTTACGGAGGTCTTAGTGAAGGTCCCCTAGTCCAATGAGACGGAATGCCCAAAGGAGAGGTCGCCTTTACCAAGAAGGGTGTTTGGATCCTAGTGCAAGGAGGGAAGGAGGTCCTTCGGCCGAAGTATGCCTTGTAAGCAATGCAAATAATGCAAGATAGAAGAACCCCTGCTCACTGTGACAGACTGAATCGCGTCGAGTTCAGTCGCTGCGCTTCAACTCGAATTGCATCCGTTCAGTCGGTCGCGGATCTGACAACTCGCAGAAGCTATAAGAGCAGCGACGACTCCCTCCGGCATCTGTTACAGAAACACATCGGGGTAAGCCACTGTACAAAAGCACAAAACACGATGTCTGAACACATCGCGAATTAAAAAGCACCCGAGAGTCAGGAAATCAGACAAGCATGCTATTCAATCAACCAAATGGTAGGAGTAGAAGTCAAATGAAGATGTTTTTAAAGTGAGCAAGTAAATGGGGAGGGGTGCAGCAGATGGTGATTTTTTTTAAAATCAAATTTTATGGAAATGTTAGGAAAAGAACACGTAACACAAAATTAGTAATGGCGATGGGAATCTCAAATAGTACCACGTGGGATATGAAAGGAGGGGGGTGTACCACTTGTGGTACAAGGGAGGGACACACGTGGGTGTCAAAGGAGGGGCACACATGGGTGCCGAAGGAGAGGTAACCGGAACTAAAAGAAAAAAGTCCCACAGTGATCGCCAATTTGTGAACGTGCCATTTTTTTTTCAAACACCCCACAAAGAGTGATTAAAAAGAATTTAATGAGACGGAAATATGATTGGGGAGTGGAAAAGGAAAAGTGCGTGTGTGCACGGAGGGGGTGTGATCGCCAGGTATGCGAGGGTACCGAAGGAGACGGGCGAAGAGGAAGTCGATGTACTTACCTTCACCCGAAGATCACGGGAGTGTGGCTGCGGGTTGACTTCTACTTCTTCCACTGGCCGGCCAGCAAAAAAGATTTAGCTCGAATGGTTACCTTGCAGAAAGTAAAGACAAGAGACACGTTAAGAGGATTAGACTATGAGGTGTAGCATCAAAATTAAATGAAATGAAATAGAAAATGATGGCATGGGCGTTAACATACCTCGTGGGGTGGTGTTTAAACCCCTAAAATGAGTAGGTGTGAGAAAATGATGTGATGTGTGTGTTGTGATGAAGTGATAAAATAAAAAAAATTAAAATGAAAAGAAGGGGAGAAGAATGGCAATGTGAGCCGCTGTTGGAATGGTCGAAGTGGAAGAAAAGGGCTCCTCTGGCCTCTCTCCGATGCGTGTGAAGACAACCACCCTGAACTTCAAGGATGAGTGGCTTGAAATGAAAGTCCTCCTTGGCTCGGAATGTGAGTCTCCGGTGCAGCACGGCTTCACCGTAGTGCTTGGGTTATCCTCAAAACAATGGCCTCGAGGGTCTTTTTATAGGGGAAAAATATTGAAATCGCATCGGACACAGTGGACGCCTATCTCATGAATCGCGTCTGACTAAACCGCCGTGATTACCAAGATCCACTTGCTCCGATTAAGCCTTTCCAAACATCGATTATAGTAGGTTTAAGAATCGCGTCGGCATAGACAATCGCGTTTCTAACACTTCCAATTTGAATCGATTCTTTCCAAATATTAACAAATGGAAATAATGAATCGCATCGGCCTAAACCGTCGCGTATTTGAACAGAATCGTTCTCTGATGGAAATCGATCTTCATATGATGGAAGGTCAGAAACGCGTCGTGTCATGTGGACGCAGTTCTAATTAGCAACAAAATATTTCCAAAAATAATTTTAGAATTTACCATAATTCGAAAATGGAAACGCTTAATCACGACGACTTGATAGGACGCGATTCAAAACAGAGTAAGCGCCAGAAAAGGAAGTGTGATACGCGTCAGTTTTACCCGGCATGGGTCAAACCTCCTAAAAGGCGTCCACTGTGTAAGACGCGAATCACTTAAGCTCAACAGACCCCTTTAGACCCCTTAGAAAAATTCTAAAAATCCTAAAATAAATCTGAAAAAATAGGAAAGTCACTCAGAGGTTAATTGAAGAGAGCCACTTATGAGGCATCACGTCATAACATGAAATTTGCTTGACATGTTGCCCAAAATGGTGTGTACAGTAAGTTCTGTACCCTTGCCGCTAAATGTGGACTAGACAACTGTTCAAAATCAGCTTCTTCCATTCAATTTTGTTCTTTAAGAATGCATCTTTTTGCCTTCTAAAAGGATGGTCCCTTGGTAGAAATCGTCAATGACAATCAAACCAGCATGACTTGCTACCATGCTTGAGTACAAATGATTTGGTAATCCATACAGTAAGGACATGCTAGTTTTCATGGGTGCTCTAGCCAGATAACATTCTATATGCAGGAAAGTCACTTATCATCCACATCAATGCAACCTTCATAGTGAAACTTTTCTTTCTGGATGCATCATAGGTAGTAACCCCATCAGTCCATAACAATTTCAACTCATCAATCAATGGCCTGAGATATATGTCTAGTTTTTTTCCAAGACTTTTTGGACTAGGGATCAATAATGATAGAAATAAATGCTCTCATTTCATGCACATGTTCAGCGAAAGGTTGTATGGTGTCACAAAAACTGGCTAGCTGGAGTAAGAAGTAACTGAACCTCTAAATGGATTGAAACCATCAGTATATAAATCTAGCCTCACATTACGCAACTCTTTTGAGAAACTAGGGTGAGCACAGTTGAAGTGACTCCAAGCGTCGGCATTTGCAGGATAACTGATTGCATTATGTTCACGACGTACTCTTTCGCATGCCATCTCATATGTTGAGCTTTCTTTAATGACATATACATTCTCTACAATCTCGGTGCGAGGGGAAAATACCGCAATGACATGTATGGTATATCTTTTTGCTTTGAATTGTCCCATTTCTTAGGCTTGAATCTATCATGACCACACATGGAACATGATACCTTATTTTTATCCTCATTATAATATAACATGCAATGATTATGACATGCATCTATTTTCTCATATCCAAGCCCTAAGTCAGTGACCATCTTCTTTGCACGGTAAAAATTTTCAGGTAACTTCTCATCTTGTAGCAACATACTTTTGATAATGAGCAACAAACGATCAAAACAAATCTCACTGATGTGAAATTCAGATTTCAAGTTCAATAATTGTGAGACCACAGACAATCGAGAGTGATTTTGACATCCATTCCACAGTGGCTCATCAGCATCCTTAAGTAGCTGATAAAATCTTTCAGCTGTCTTGTTTGGCGGTTCTTCATTGTGTACATGCTCCTCATGAACATTGAATCCTGGACCAGCAACATCTATGACCATATCAATGTATGAACTTCCACTTCCAATATTGGCAGGCTCATAGGACCACAATGTTTCACCATGACATGTCCAATTTGTATAATCTTTAACAAATCCCTTTCTGTATAAATGACGTTGTACATCCCATATTGTAAGCCACTTCAAGTTGTTACAGAATACACAAGGACATTGGATACGACCCTCACAATCTACAGCTTCAATAGGATTTCTCAATGCAAACTGAATGAATCTCTCAATTTCATTTTTAAATTCCATAGACACCCCCTAATCAACTACTCTACGGTACATCTATGAACGATCTTCAGACATTTTCCCTGTGCGAATTAAATGTTAACACACAAATCTTTAACTTGTTTAACAAAATAAAAAGTCCAACCCTTTCCTCACATCGTCCATCTCTGCCATTTTAAATAGATAGGAAATATTATTCAGATTTTCACTTTTTAACCCATCTATAAAGGTTTGATTGCACGATTAATTACTATATGTGTTGTGTTATTTGCTAAAATTTCGACAGCATCCCCCACACCTCTCCAATATACCACAAATATTTATTGATTAAAAATTTTCTTAAACACTTACTAGTAAGTGGTTAAGAAAATAATCAAAATCAAAAGATATATCATAGAGGAATGAAAGACACAACCAAAAATTTTAACAAACAACACAAAACATATAATAATTAACCACCTAAGTGCGATCAAACATTCACAGACTGTCCAAATGGGACAATTCAAGACTTTGAGTTAGATATATACGTTCTAATCATTCAAAATGAGAACGTGCACATCAATCTCAAAGTCTTGAATGGGTAGGTTGATTGACAGAGGCTTAACACGCTCTCCTAAGATGCGTGCAATGTTAGGTTGCATCCATACATCTCAGCTCACATACAACACCCAACTAATTAAAGATTGATAAGATAATAACAATTCTAAAAACACAAAAATAGGTATTCTAAAACTCTATACATATAAAAATTATCAGCAAGCACATAAAACAAGTAAGATTGGCTTTGTGCTGATGACTGTTCAACAAGAAAGCTAGAAAGCATATTCAACAAGAAAGTTAGAAAGCAAATTTACAAAATTAGAAATCAATTTACAAAACATCCAACACATTCATAAGAGCAAAATCAAATATAGCAGATGTTATTCATGTGGGATGGGTTGATTTCTTCAGTTTATCTACATTATAAACGAAAGAGGCTTCCTTTTATTCTCCAGAGATTTTTATATATCATGATTACTCTATACATATATTAAAAAATACAGAGATTTTTATGGGAAATGGATTATCACTTCATTGAGATTATGGCTTGCCCTTCAGGTTTGTTTATTTCCTACCTCTGTTTGGAGTCTAATCATTGCAGCACTAATGAAGAGCCCATAGAGATGTATAACCTATCTCCTCTTATGTTGCTTGCAGGCTGTTTAAATGGTGGTGGTCAAATCAAACCAAAGATAGACCAAACTATCAAAGAAGTTCTTCAGTCTTTGGAAGATAAATATATGCAAGATGTAAGTATTTTTCTGTAGCACACAAATGAGGGGCTGAGGGAAAAGTCTTTTTTTTTTCCACAGGAAATGTGGTGGTACCACTGATTTTAGGATGCTGAGGGCAAACATTGTCGTGCCTTTTGATCATGTTCTTTCAGTTATATGTGATATTCCTATTTTATTAAAGAAGCAACCAAGACATGGAATCAATTGAAACTTATTTCATCTAGCTTGCCCCACCAAACAGTAAGGTTTTGGTTTGTTCAATGAGAAAACATATGTGATGATTCGGAAATATATATATATGAATAGGGAAGCATCAGCTATGAACTCAACTGTTTGAGTTTGGTATGCATGTCTCTTAATTTGACATTTGTTTATATAAACTTTCAACACAGAAATGGCAAGCCAATGGGCGACTTATAAAGTGAAAGCATGTTGGACTTCTGAGTTTTAAAAATTATTCATATCCTTATGTCTAGAGCAGCTTGTTGCTGGAAATAAACCTGGAACATATCTAAATAAGAAGGGTTGGAAATATGTCATGGATGAGTTCTACAAAAGAACTGGTATAATGTATGACAAGAAACAGTTCAAGAATCATTGGGATAGCACAAAGGAGCAGTGGAAAGTTTGGAATAGGCTGAAAAGTAGCACCAAAACAACACAAGTGGTCAGACAGAATGATGATTGGTGGAACGACTACTTGCAGGTATGGAGATGTGCTGATTAGTGTAGCATTTTCTCCATGAATGCAATTTGATTAATTTGAATGGGTAGGGGGAGGGGCAGTGGTGGCTGGGTGGGGGGTTCATGGTCGGGAGGGGGGGGGGGGGTGGTGGCTGGGTAGGGGGGTGGTCGTTTGCATGCATTAACTTTTCATTATGAAATGATTGTTGAGTGTATTACTTACATTCCTAAACACCTCTAAATACTAGTCCTAATATAGATATTCTTCTTTAACTCTTCTCATAAACTCTCATGAATTCTTCTTTAACTCTTCTAAACTCTCATGAATTCTTCTTTAACTCCCTAGAAGATGGAAGATTTGACACTAAATAAAGTAGGAACATGTGCAATGAAAAATAAATGATTTGTATGCTGTTCTTCTTGAAGACATAAATCACATCTATTAGGATGATGAAATTTCTCTATTTCAGATTATCTATTGTGGGAAGGTGACATAAGCATAAGCATGCATGCTAAGAACATAGAAAACATTTATAGACAGTCTGCCCCTCCAAATCCACTTATGCCATGACAAAAATATCTTTTATGCTTCCAAATAATTACATCTTCGCATTTGGGGTAGTGATGCTTTTTTTGCTGAATTATCTGCCAGTGTTAGCAACTGCCGTCGTCCATGAACAATGAAGTTAGAAACTCTTATACTGTGAGGAAGTTCCAAGAAGCGAGCGGCGGGGGAGCTGGGACGCCGCAGTCGCTTGTTCATGCTCTCCGGCCTCCCTTCTGCGAGCACAGCCCAACTCTGCACGTTCGTGTCTTCTGCAGAGCTGGGGCCGGGAAGGGGGGGGTGTGCGCCAGAGGGATGAGAGGGGCGCCTAGAGAGAGAGTGAGAGAGGGGCTTGCTAGCGACTAGGGGCTACCGACGGTGTCCACGGGCGGTTGGGCGGTAGAGACGGCAGGAAGCGCGGTAGAGACAAGAACAGGCGGCGGCGAGCAGGCACGGCATCGACGGCGAGCGGGCGCGCGGTGTCAACGTGAGCAGGCGGGGCGTCGATGGCGAGCAGGCGCGGTCCTCGGCGTCGACAGAGAGAAATTGGTGGCGACAATTCGTGGGAGTACCTGGTGCGAAAGAGAAAGGGAAAGTTAGGGCCATAACGACCGAATAGCGACTAACATTTATCAGTCACTATTTAGTCGCAAATATAGCGACCAAAATCATGTCGGTCGCTAATTAGTCGCAAATATAGCGACCGAAGTTAAATCGGTCGCTGATTGGTCACAGATTTGTGACTGATTATAATAGTCGATATTCGGTCGTTATTTGCGACTGAATAGCGACCGATTATATTGATCGTAAAATCGATCGTTATAGCCACTTTTTCTTGTAATACACATACGAGGGATATTTGTAAAGATGAATTGGAAACAGCTCGGTCGTGTAGTGGATGAAATATTATGTAGATTTTAATGCCTTCTCTTTCTTCTACTTTAGTGTGGTTTATTATAGAATACTTGGACAAATTTGGAATTATTTCTGTTCACCTATGTTCAAGAAAACTAACTTCTAATTAGTTTTCAAGATAGGAGTCTACCAAACTATAACTTAGATAGCATTGTCAACCTTCATTAAAAACATCATACTAGAAGTTACTTAATTTCTAATCACTTTTTGGGAATTGCTCTTTTTGACATTCATAAAAAACTTTATCCTTCTCTCTTTCCTCCTCCTCTTCGACATCACCCTACTTTTGGGTGATGGAAAGTTGAGAAGAGTCTCTCCTCACTTGAAGACATTTTTAGCATCAAAATATATTTCAATAACTAAAACATTCAATTCCAAACAGTTCTGATATATTTATTTCCTCTTGGATGTGTAATAATCTAGAGGTGTATGATATAGAAGGGGAAGTCTGCCTAGCAAGCCACAAAACCACATCTCAATGACAACGGCAAAGAGGGAAATTTCCCCTCCTGCTCTTAATGAGAGGAAGAAGGGGCCCGAGCTCTTTTCTCCTCCTTCACATTATGAAGAACAGGCTGCAACGAGCTAGGGTCCATATGGCGTCTAGATTCCAATTACACAAAGCACAGTGCATGCAAAGTAATCACCAGTCTAGTGGTGCTTAATTTATATATATGGCCCAATGCCTTCTTTCCTCCAGCTCTCTACAGGCATTCGATAAAGTTTTGGGGGATATTGAACAAAAGTGTAGTCCAAGGACAAAAGAGATAAGAGAGACTGTGTGCCCCCTTGCTTTAATTTCTTTTTGAGAATTGTGAGGTATCAATGTTAACCACAGGGGTTTGAACTCGGCGGTGCGGTGGAACCCATTAGACGGCAGGCTTAATCAACACAAAGGAGAAATACTTAGAATACTGCACTAAAGATGTGTACTAACATGGACACAGTCACAAAGATTAATTGTGCCGGAAGCTTTTTAATATCTCCTCCACCCATTTTTTCTAAACCGTTTTATTTTTACGTGGCACAACTCTATATATGTACTCATGTTAATACATATTTTAGTGTGCACACTACAATAAAGTTGATCTATAGAAACAGTCCATACTTGCCGTTTTAAATTCCGTAAAAATAAAAAATAATTGTTAATAATTTTTTCTACCAAATCACTAACCCCCTCCCTCAATTCCCACACTCTCTTCCCCTTTCTCTCACTCATCTCTCTGTCGCCCCCATGCCTCCGAGCGCTGTCTGCGCCTCCTCCTCTCTCTCCCCTTCCCCACCACCAGAATCGGAGGGAGTGGAGCACCCTCGGCACCTTCTCCTCCTCTTCTATCTCTCTGTCCGCCCACCTCCGGCACCTCCTCCTCCTCCTCTCTCTCTCTCTCTCTCTATCCACCCCACCCTCTCGTCAGCATCACCACGTCCTTCGTCACTGAGGAACTCGCTGTCGGGGGAAGGAGAGGACATCGGACGCCGCCAATAGCAACAACAGCTACAGGATTTGAAATGTCAGAGGGCATTTAGTCAAATCGGCCACAAGTTCCCCTTACAAACCTCTCAAAACTCTGTTCGGCATGTTTCCTCTCTTTGTCCACCCACTCCGAGGCCATGCGGGATCTGCACCTGTCGCCAATGGCTGGAATCTACCGCGTGGGTGCGGCAGCCTAATCGCTGGGCTGCCTTCTCAGTGCCTCTCGTGCTCGATCCTTCGGCGCCTCCGCAGTGGTTCGACTGGAGTACGAGAGCGATGAGGAGTGGGAGGTCAGCGGCGGGGGGAAACCGGACGCGTGCGGGGAGGTGGAGGGGTCGGGCATCCAGTGGGTGTTCATGGGGAGCCACAGCTCCCAGAAGCACGACGACGACACCTGGATCGCGGCGCTTCTCGGCGTCCACCAGGAGTTCCACCCCCGCTCCTCCCTCTACAAGAAAGTCCTCTTCGCTCCCTCTCCCTCCTTGTATTTTGCTTTTCCTCTTCCTTACCGTCAAATTTGCTTCTCTTTATTTTTTTTATAGGTTCTTCAGTTCATCTGCCCTTTGCTGTTTTCTTTGATTTGGCTTCTGTGTGTTCTTAGATCGCGATTGGTTTCCTAGCCCAGCTATCTGATCACGTCGCCAAGGCCCCTAAGCTACCCTGCGCCTAGCTATCCCCCCCCCCCACATGAAGCGCATACCATCTATTTGACGTATTGCTTCATTGCATGCTTGAGCTGCTATTGATCCATTTTCTCTTCGTTTTATAGGTTTCTAGATTAATTGATACTACATTGTTACCCCCCATGTCCTTCGAAAATCATTCATCACCATTCTCCTTTCAGTTTGTCAATCGAAGTCAGTTGGCTGCATTTTTTTCACCAAGCTTCTGTTGGTCCTTGCCTACAACACATATATTTTTGGTACAAATGATAAGAGCAGTAACAACAAGGTATCAGATATTTTTCTTCCAGTTTGCCTCAACAACTATTACTCTAACATTTTCAAATATTTTTCATTCTACAGGCTCAAGATGATGCTTATATATATCAACTCATTTTGTTAACATGGAAGGGATAGATCTGCCGTATATCAACTCATTTTGTTGGCAATAGATTATAGGAGGTGTTGTTGGACAATACTTTTTGTATATATAACAGAAATTGTACAATAATTTTTTTGTATATATGAAAAAAATTGTACTGTTATTGTGGCATGATGTCAATTATTCTTATGCATGCAATGGATGTGATCAGGATTTCCATGCAATGTATTGTGAGCGAGGGATGAAAATTGATAGCAAAATAGGTAATATATTTACTATTATAGCTATAAAATATTTATATGTAGTGTTATTGCAGGAAAAAATTGCTATGGTAAAATTTTTATTATTTATAACAATTGTAGATAAAAAAAGAACGAGTAATTACGGTTCGTTTCAAGTATAGTACGTCAACAGCTAAATTTTACAGTTTTATTTGTAAGTGTTGTTATGTTTGCACTTACAATATATGTTACATCTACTTATGGTTATTTTGCGTAAGTATAAAAAATTTTACACTTAAGATTCACAGTCGATGGTAATACTTACGGTTGATAACCATAGTTAGACCTATAGCATCGGTTGCTACGCCATCAGTTGGTGTTCGTAAGTAGTTCCATAAGTATAGGTCTTCACTTATGATTTTTCACATAACACTTACGATATTTTGCCGTAACTATAGTTTAATTTTGTTGTAGTGACATCAAATAAGTCAATTAAATAGTGTGTATATATATATATATATTATATTATGATTAAATTCGCTGTAAGTTAATCGTAGTTATTTAGCTGACTTTTAACTAAAAGATTGTGACGACGAGGAGACATCCGAATCTAGGTCAATTAAAAGGAAAGGCATTTTATTACCGCAAAATATATACCATATAACATCACGTTAATTTTATATGCCATGCATGTAAATATAATGTTTTACAATATCAACTAGCTTATATATATCTCCACTCAAAACAAGTATATATACGTTAAATGTATGAAATTTGTGGAATTAGTGTCCCCGGCCAAGATTAATTAGTTTGGTCAATAATTAGGTGGGGACTTAGTTTGGTCAATAATTAGGTGGGGACTTGGGGAGCTTTAAACGTGCACCCAGGGGGCGATCGAGAAAGCGACCCAAAACAAACCGGATCACAAGGGCCATCTACCTCTACTCGTCACGTCCCTCTCATCAATACTCACGCGTCGCCTAATGCGGGTATCCGAGTCTAACTGGCTGTTGGAATTGAACAGCGTCCCCCCGGACACGAGATCTTTTTTGCGTATCTTTCTGGGTTTTGCTAGCCGCGGGATGGAAAAGTTAATTTACACGGAGAGCCAACGAGAAGGCTTGCTGCATGTAGGGAGGTGGGGGGGGGGGGCATGTTTTTTGTCGGGCAGAAGCATTTAAACAGGATCCTGCTCTGGTACAGAGTTTAAAGAGGGGAACGCGGGGAGTACATGCAGACGACTTTTTCAACCCCCCACTGATCATGCACCCACAAAGAGAGAGAGAGAGAGGGAGAGGGAGAAACACGCATACGTACACACCCCTACAAAGGAACATGGTGCTGTTCAGAGAGAGAGAGAGAGCGCGAGTACCTCACGTGCATGTACTGTCCCCATCTCAGGCCGTATCCCAGGGTGGGTAGAGCGGTAGAGCATGTTAGGGGACCAACCTCCTCCTAATTATGCACTCTTTTTTCTTTCGCCGGACCATCTCTCTCTCTCTCTCTCCTCTCTCTCATTACTGCATGATTTCACCAGGACAAGAACTGGATTAGACCCAATTTTGGAAGATTATCGCATCTGGGATGAGTTCGGATCCTCCCAATACATGGGAGAACCGAGCTTAGTCAGTCATCAGTGAGGGTGAAGGGTGGATGATATTTTTTTAAAAATTTTAAATAAAAAATATGCAAAAGTTTTAGAAAAAGGGTTTTTTTGAAAAATTTCCACCCACCCTTCACCTCCATTGGTGACTGACTGAGCTCGATCCTCCAATGTACTGGGAGGAACCGAACTCATCTGGGATTGGGACATGTAGTTGTTGGAGGTTGTGAAACTTCACACACTACAATAAAAGTGGGCAACACTTACAGAAATTGTTGGTTATGATTTCTCGTTTCGCGAGGATATTAACTACTATACTTACGGTTGTTAAAAAATTTATTAATATTTTAATATTACATCTCCAACATTGTAAGTACACCGTAGGAATAAATTTTGACTACTGCATAAAAACTTAGAGAACCGTAAAAATAGACCTAAAAACTTTGTTGGCGGGCTTCTCTCACAGAAATCCCACCTCTTCTCAGCCTTTCTCTCTCTCAAAACAAAACCCAAAAAACCCTCCTCCCCCGATTGGCTGCAGTCCATCTCTTTCTCTCTCAAAACAACCCTCTTCCCTTGCACTCTGCCATCCCCAATCTCTCCCACTATTCTTCAGCACAACGGGCGAGATTGAGCACCATCCTCACCGGCAAGATCGAGGTGCATCCCTTTTGGAGAGATCGAGGTGCATCCCTTTCGGCGAGATCGAGGTACCAAAACCCCATTTTGCTTCCACGATCGAAGTCTCAAATCCAAAACCCCCCCACACTTTACCATCCCCGACGGCCACCCAGGCTCCTAGCTAGCAGCCACCCGCCACTTCGGCGCCCTCCTATGACTCTGACGTGCGACAAATGCTACTCCACCATCGGCGATTTCAAGGTTTGCAATAAGACCCTCTTGTAGCAGGTGCCTCTCTCTCCTCTCTCTCTCTCTCTCTCTCTCTCCTCTCTCTCTCTCTCGTCTCTCTCTCTCTCCTCTCTCTCTTCTCTCTCCTCTCTCTCCTCTCTCTCTCTCTCTCTCTCCTCTCTCTCTCTCTCTTTGTGTGTGTGTGTGTGTGTGTGTGTGTGTGTGTGTGTGTTGGTCTCTCTCTCTCTCTCTCTTTCTCACTCTCTATCTCTCAACCGATCTCCTTTTGTCGGACCACCAGTCTGCCTCCACCATCTGTACCTCGCCGTCCATTCCCTCCATTGGCTTTCCCATCCCGTTGAGCATTGGCCTCACCATCAGAGCCCCCCCCGCCTCTATTGAGAGTTGGTCTCCCCAACCAGCACCACGCCGCCTCCGTTGGCCTCCCCAGCCAGTGACACCTCACCTTTATTGGCCTCTCTAACCCTCTCCATCCCCTCTTTCGAATCTATTCTTCAGCCAGCCTCTGTTGGCCTCCCAACCCTCCCCATCCCCTCTTTCGACTATGTAAAGTTTACTTGACTATGTTTTCTCTTTGTGTTTGTAGGTATCTCGCAATGAAACTCTTATTTGAAGAAGCCACAAAGGTGCTACAGAACAAATTGCAACTATGTATGGCTCATATGAATGATCATTATACATGTAGAAATCATTTTTTGGGGACTTGAAATATGTTTTTTAAAATTTATTTTTATTAATGAGTATATGATGAGATTTATTTTTTTGTTAGAGTAAAGTAGTCATTAAGAAAATGGAATGGAGTTGAATGGACAAGTCAAAGCACTCAAAGGAATTCTAGATGGAGTGGACTTCTTCATCGATTTTGCATGTAGGTATTTTGATCCGTCGTCAGTATCAAGTGCCCGTGTGTGGTTGTGCATGCATGTGTAAATGGGACAAGAACATAGTTAGTGAACATTTATACTTCAATGGAGT
>JACBKR010004530.1:0-23306 GCA_014218235.1 Colocasia esculenta | reverse complement strand
TAGTCTTGCTCTAGAAGTTGTGTGAGTTGTAAGCTCTCAAGTGTTGGAGTTGTCAGGCTCCAGTGGGTGTGTACCCGGTTGTTTTTAGTGAATCCTCACAGGGTGTGAGGGGTGGATGTAGGAATCACTTGGGTGATTTCCGAACCACCTAAAAATCCTTGTGCACTTGTCTATCTGTGGTTTGATTTCATTATCCGTTAGATGCTTGCATAGGATCGTTTAAAGTTGACTTAATCAACTGATTTCATATCTGCTTTTACCAACTCACTCAAATATCATCAGATTTGGTTTTTCACTGATAAATTGCCTCTGATTCAAAAGTGTTTTTAAACTGTTAAGCTTCCGCAGAAAGTGGCATAGATCTATTCATCCCCCCCCCCTTCTAGATCTTATCCACACCTTTTCCTCGATCCTTCAAGGTTCGCTATTCACACACTAATTAATCTGTTTAAGTTGTTTGAACTTGTGATAAATCATAGATCTGAAATTCTCATTGTTTCCACTTGATAAGTGATAATTTTAATTTGGTTGAAATCTATTTATCCCCCCTTCTAGATTTCGTCATAGCTATTTTCCGCTGTCTTCACAAGAAAACGTATCCTTATACTCTCTGAGAACCTCAATGATTGCCTCTCTTCAGATGGTGATAGATTACTGCTATGTGGATGGTCCTAGGATTTTCCTCGGTTCCTAGATTGACTTCTTTAGTGGTTTCTTCTACAGTATCTGACGGTTCATCGAATCTTCTGACTCCACTTATGAACGTGTCAGCCTCGTCCTCAAACTCTTTATCCCCTTCTTCTATTGGGTCATTGTCCTCCATGATTTCTGTAACGACCCGACTCTCCGGACCGCCCCCTCCCCCCCGCCAGGGATCCCGAAGGTCGCTCCGCCACCCACGGATCCGAAGACCCGGATATTTAGAATTTAGTCCAGTGAGATAAGCAATGAATTAAATAACTATAACAAGAAAGTTCATACATTTAATAAAGATATTATGTACAACAAATCCCAAATAAAAGTACAGGTACAGAAAGAAATGTGCAGTCCTTAAAGGGCATACCCCAAGGACTTGCAAAAAGGCCACTCTCAACTCACACTACAAGTGCTCACGCTCACAACTCACACTGTTGGCAATGCACGATGCAACAAACCGCCACCACGATCGTCCAGTAACAAACTCCTGCGACAGCGAGTCCCTACCTGGAAAGAGTAGGGGGGGAGCCTCGCGAACAAGGCTAGTAGGATAACTAGTCCCTTACCAGCCAGAGCAGCAGGATCTCCAACAAGCAGAAGAAAAACTACTCTACAAAGCAGTAAAGGAGAAACGGCTACCACAGAGTACTACAAAGCATCGGAAATAGAGAAACGCCTCGACCACAACCCGGGTCAGGCCAAAGACGACTCCTGCAGAACCAGCAGAGTCAGAACACAAGCGGAAGCAAGCCTCAGCTCACACACGCCGAGACAAGGAGCTCACGAACACGGGAGCAACCACGTGAGACTAGAGTCTCACGACACAAGCATCAACATCCCAGACTTCCACGAGGTCGGGAAGGAACAAACAGGCGTCACCCTAAGAGACACAAAGCAACCAAGTGAGAACGACGTCTCACCACCAGGCACGATCACCTCAGACCTCCACAAGGTCGAGGCCCACAAGCAGAACCACCTTGCACTTTGGACACGCCACGAGGTCAAGGAACTACCCACTCCGTGCCACCCGGATGGCACCAAGGAACGGTTTATCGAAATAGCAGTTGGGTGCCTGCATCAGGCACCCCGAGAGAACCCGTAGAAACGGAAACCACTAAACACGGCCCACGAGGCCAAACCAACAAAGCCTACGGAACTGAGCACGGCTAGGCTACAACCTCCGTGCAATATAGGGCAACGAGAAACCATTCTTGGAAACAGTGTGAGAAACACTGTCATGCAAGAGCACACAAGCCACCGCCACTTGTGTAGATACCGTTTTCCGCTCCCTTTCCAGGGGGACGAAGAACAGTCCACAAAAAGGGTGGAAAAAAATAAAAGAAAAATAAAAGAGGGTGTGTGTGTGGATATGGAGTGGAAAAGCGGGAAATGACGGAAAATAAAAAGATCGTGGTCGCCAGGCACACGAGGGTGCGAATGGAGATGCACGACGAGGGTTGCGAGATGGAAGAGTGATCGCGAGCGTACCTTTTGGACCGTGGGGAGATTGCGCGGGGATGATGTGGGTCCTCTCTTCATCTACGAACATGGCCAGCCGCTGTAGAGGGCGTTTCCTCGTTTGATTACCCTGAAAAATAAGATAAAGAAAAGAAGGGGATTAGCTCGAAAATGAATAGTATGCAATTCTAAAAGAATGAAATGAAAGAATAAAAGGACATGTGGGCGACTTACCAGGTGGTGGCCTTTAAACCCCTAAATAATGTGGGTGTGTGTAAAATGCATGCATGTGTGTGTGTTAAAAAGGAAGTAAAAGGGGCACGTGGGGCCAGAGGAGGTGAAATAAGAGAAAAAGAGAAAGAGGAGGGGATACATCCCCGAATGGACGGTGTGGACGGCGTTGAGGCGTGGTAGCCGATTCCGGAATGGATGGAGGAAGGCGAGGAAGGAGCTCCCGCCGCCATGGATGACGAGGGGAGACGACGGCGCCGGCCTCCGTGGAAGAATAACGGGTGGACGTGGGTGATGGCTCAGAGTCGAGGAATGAATCCAGCAAGGCTTCACCACTCTAAATGGAATCCCCTGAACAATGACCCCTCGGGTCATACTTATAGGCAATAGATTCTTGAATCGCGTCCACTACAGCGGACGCCTATTAAGCATGAATCACGTCTGGCCAGACCGCCGCGACTTAAATCGCGTCCGCCTGGTCCGCCGCGATTCAGACTTGCATGGTTTCGAGGCAATCTTCTCATAAATGCTCGGATTTGACCTTCTAATCGCGTCCCTAACACGGACGCGATTACAGGATTTTCTCATGATTGCACGACGTGGCAACTTTAGGTGTGACGACTTCGTAGGCATAGCCTTTTTGACTTTGAATCGTGTCCGAGAGGTCGAATGCAATTCTATTAAGACATGTGCTCATAAACGCATCTGCCGAAGCCGTCGTAACAAGGATCCTGAATCGCGTTAACATCCCCGGACGCCCTTTTGACCAGAAAAGCGGCCACTGAAGTAGACGCGAATCAATGAAGCTATGCCTTAATCAAATCCCGACCGAACCACCTAGGGAAGCACCGAGAAAGAATGGGTGAGACCCCAAAATATTGGAAAAAACACTCTTACGAGGCAAAAGGAGGGCCATTTGTGGCGTTACAGCCGCAATATGAAATTTGCCCGCGGTGGAGCCAAATTCGCGTGTCTACATATGCCACGCCTTGACATTTGCTTTGCAGGGAAGCGAAGCGAAGCGACACGAAGCGAAATGAAATGGAGTGAAATGGAGTGTAATGAAATGAAAAGAAATGAAGTGTAGCGAAGTGGAGTTTAGCGGGAGTGGACTGAAAAGTAGACGCCAAGGTGAAAAATAGACACGCATAATCATTGGGGACGCCACCTGATGAGAGTCTTTCACCACCACCCAAGGAAGTCAGTACCAGAAAGAGGACCTAAAGAAACAAATGCTTGGACAGAGGAAAGGAAAAGGAAAGGAAAAGGAAAGGAAAAGATCAACTTCCAGCGTCAGGGAAGTACCTAAGGACACAATTCGTTAGGTTGCACCATTGGGGGCATCTGCCACTGCCTCAGGGGGTCTTGGGAGAGAAGGAGAGATCAACTTCCAGCAAAGGGGAAGTACCTAAGGACACAATCCGTTAGGTTGCACCATCGGGGGCGTCTGCCACTGCCTCAGGTGGATCTCTGGGAGAAGGAAAATAAAAGGGATAAGTCCAAACAAAGGAATCTTAAGGAAGTCGGCTTGGAGGCAACAACAAGGGAGTTGGGTATTCAACCCGGAATGGAATATTTCAAAATTGCTTTGAATTGAGGAGCGGATGGCTCTCAAATTGCATTGGAAGAGTGGTTTTCCACTGTGATTTCAATATGCATGTATGCTGGGCTAAAGGAAAAATAAGATTAAACGATGGGTAGAAAATAACCAAGGATAATATTGTTACGCCGGTGAGTCAGGACCAGGGTGTATGCATGGGTCCGTCGTCCTCACATGCCAAGCATAACGGCCTCCCGTGCGGCTAAGGATCCTTTAGGATAATCATTGTTTTTTATAGAGGGGAACTCAAATCCCAGATTCCTCAGAGCCACAAGGTCCTTGGTGTACTCTAAAGGTATAAATGTGTAGTAAATGCAGATAGGTGATGGTAGGGGCAGCAGCTGCCTGATTGCGCCGGATGAGGTAACTCGAATCCTGCACTCAAAACTCATTAGCCAAGAAAACACATATCATGGAAAAAACAAAATTAGTTTAAAACATGCCTTGGAGCATTAATAAAGCATTAAATAAATAGCTCATTTTGGTTTGTTTGTTTTGACCATGAGGATAATTGGGCTTGGCCAAAGATATTGGAGTGCAAGGTGGGAGGAACCCATGATCTGGAAGAATTGATGCGATCCGACGTAGGCGGGAGGCGATTGCCCTGTGCAATACCATCAGATTTTTTTATTTTTGAATATTGAATTTTTTTGTGGAGTTTTGAAATATTTGAATTTTTGTGAGATTTTAGAAATTATTTGAATTTTTGTGGGTTTTGGAAAATATTGAATTTTTGTGGTTTTGAGATATTTTGATTTTTTTGTTGATTTTTTTTTGAAATATTTGGATTTTTTTTGTATTTTGGAACATTGCCATGCCATGGCGGCATTAAGGTTATGAAAATTGACCGACGAAGGGGGTCCTTGTTACCTCCTATGTCATTAAAGAATGCCCAGAGTAGGGCGTGCAGTTTAACGTGGTGCCCACGACTAATTGCACTTGGTTGACAGCGTTACTGCCAAAGCCACGCCTGAAAAGGCGACGAACTCTTAGATAGGGAGAAGGGAAGAACATTTGAAGACAAGCTCAGTATGGGTATTTGAGGAGTTGGGTTTGACTTCCTTTCTTGGCACAACCGACAGACGGTTCAGTCACATTTAAGCACTGGGTTTTCCAATTATTTTAGAATCTTGAGTGATGACCACTTGATTGTAGGGACATGCGTACGACCGGGTCCATTTGGATCTCCGCGGAGACTTTGCCACTCTTTTCCATGCCCTATTATCATGATTTGATTTTGATTTTTGCATGCATACGACCAGGTCCATTTGGATCTCCGCGGGGACTTTGCCGCTCTTGGCATGCATTGGACTTTGATTTTTTTTATTGGTCATTTACTTTTGCCCATTTGGAGGACGTCTTCTTATGATGGAGGTGTTTTCGGTTGGTTGCCTTGCCCAGACTACCTCTTCTACCCATACTTTGACGAGTAAGAGGAAAAACAGACATGTGTGCCTTTCAGGCGCAGCTGTGACGGTGACGGTGTCTATCGGGAGCAATCGGATAGGGCGCCGTGAAGTGTGTGCAGGTGCCCATGCTAAGGACAACCTTAATGACCCGGGAGGGAATTTTGGACTCCTTGGTTGGAATTTTTATAACCAAAAATGTTGCGATAGCATGACAATGTTGAAATATTCATTTTTTTATGAATTTTGAATTTTTGACACTGCTAAAATATGGTAAGATTTCAGAGGATAAAGGAGGACGAATGCCCTGCGTTAGGGCGAAACTCTGAAGTCTAAAAGAATTTACATTTTTTTATTTGGAATTAAATGACGGTGGGGCTAAAATGCCGAAAACAATGCGAGAAGGGTCAGAGGACACGATTGAAAATGGAGACAAAAGAAATGCAGAAAGGATGAATGCCCTTCGCTGGGGCGAGACTCAGAGGTCTATGAGAATGTACATTTTTTATTCGGAATTAAAAAGATAAGTGGGGGCTAAAACCCCGAAAATAATGCGAGAAGGGTCGAAGGACCCGATTGAAGATCGAGGGACGAATGCCCGGCGTTGGGGCGAGACTCAGGGGTTTACAAGAATTTACATTTTTTTATTTGGAATTAAAAGTACATGTGGGGGTAAAGCCCCGAAAACAGTGCGAGAAGGGTCGAAGGACCCGATTGAAGCTGGAGAGGAGAAGGCGGAAAAAAATTTTGGAGACTCTGGCGGGGCCGGGAAGGGTTTGGAGAAGGAAGGAGGGCGCGGATGCCCTGAAAGAGAAGAATCTGATGGGGTCGGAGGAGAGAAAAGAAAAAGCGGGCCGCGAGGGGCCGAAAAGGAGGGTGCGCAGCGTAGGGCACAAGACAGAGATGTGCCACGTGGGGCACATGAGGGAGATGCGCCGCGTGGGGCATGAAGAGAGGTACAAAATGGGACGTGATGCCCAGTGTAAGAGTAAGGATATACAAAAAGTGAAAATAAAATGCCTCCCGTGGGGAGGGAATTTGGAGACCCCACGGAGAGGTGCTAAGAAGCACAAAAGAGGATTGAAATGAAAAAGAGGGAGGTGGGGGCCCCTTGGTCTTTTGCCTTGCCCGGTGTTTGGGCTTCCTCTTGGGAATTGGCATTCTGACCCTCAAATACTTCCTCGTATATTTGGCCCAGCGAGCGCGATGGTGTTGCTCTTCTCCGAGAGATTGAGCAGCTCTCAATGATTAAATCGTTGACTTCCGTTGGTGTTTCAAGCACAGTGTTAAACTCCCTGGAACGTAGCGAATGAAAGGGTGGGGAGTTCCACCGCTAGAGTTGGAAGCAAAAATAAGGGGACCGTGCCCAAAGATTGTATAGCATTGATTATTGAAAGGGGCATGACCCTTAAGTAACATATTGTGCCAATGACCTGGAGTTGGAGTGCGTGAGCACAATCTGAGAAGTTGACCCCTTCACTAGAGTAGGAAGGTTCACAATAATGGTGTGAGGGGTCAGGAGAGCTTGGAGGGTCTGATTCCCTATGAGTATTTGGAAATGACGTCGGCTGGGAACTGGAATGATTGGCATATTTTTAGAGGGCCTCTTGACGGCCATTATTAGAGGGGGAGACTTCCACTCAGAAAATGTGCCCGGTATGGAAATGATGACTGGCATGCGAGGAACACAATCTTAGATTTTGAAAAGCATGCTCGGTCCCAGGACTTCCTTCTTCTGTTGACACTTGCTCCTCATTTGGATGCACTTGCTCCATTGGACTGGAGTGGTGGTGGATGGAGTGGGAGGCTGTATGGCTGGTGGAGGCGTAATGGGTATGAAGGGGAAGATTTGCTGCTCGGGTATTGGCGTAATGGTTGGTGTAATGTTAGGTTCCATGGTTGGTGGAGGTTTGAAAATGGAGGTTTTGGTGATAATGGATGGCAATGTGGGAGGGGTAGGTGAATGGTGTACGAACATGACCTCGGAAGGTCATCGTTGTAACACCAGGTGGTTTCGTAGGTGGGTTGGGTATCGGCAACCTCAGCCCGAGCAACAGGCTGTGGTGGAGGTGGAGGCTGTTGTGGTGGTAGTGGTTGTTGTGGTGGAGGCATAGAAGTTGGCATGGGAGCCGAAACAGGCGCAACGTAGGCGCAGGGTTTTCTTCTTAAAAAAAGGGGCATCGTAGGGCCCGGTTGGAGGTTGTTGAGTCTGGAGAGGATGAATTAGTGGACGCCTAGGTGGCGGCCTAGGTGGCGGCATGCCATGGTAAATAGGTATGCAGAGGCTCATATGGGGTGTATGTTGCGTGGTGGTAAGGTGGATGGTGGATGGCGTCCACTGATCCATTCTCTCTCGGATTAACTTGATCAATAGCTCTACGATCGGGGAGTCCATTAAGTGGGCTTGAATGTAACGTCCCCGGTCATAAAGCTCTTCCATCGTATCAAGTTTATCCATGGCCAGGATGTGTTTGAACTTCAGAGTAGAGCTTGAAATGATTATTTTAACTTGCTCTGACTCCGAGAGCTCACACTGCAATTGAGCGGCCATTGACCTCCAACGGTCAGCAAATTGTACAAAGGCCTCGTTGGCCCCCATCTTCTCGGATTTTAAATCTGCGATAGAGAGATAAGGGTTGACGCGGTCTTTGTATCTCTGAAGGAATTTTTTTTGCAATGGACGGAAGTCTCCTGCCTCTCTTGGCTCTAGAGAGTAGAACCATTCGAGCGCAAGGCCATCAAGAGACATTCTAAATAAAAATACCAACATGAGAGGGTCGTGTTGCCAACGAGAAGATTCATAAAGTAATTCTTTAATGTGAAGGAAGGGGTTCCCCGTGCCATTGTACAGTCGGTACGACGGCATCTCCGAAGGATGAATGTAAATTTTAGGGAGAGCCGCATGGCGGCAACGGGGTCACCCTTGGAATTTGAAAGCTTATTTATTTGTTCCTCCACATTGTTCAATTTCTAGAGAAGAGCATTCTAGAGTGGAGTAGGGGATTGCCGCTGGACATGTGAGGGAGTACATAGGGGTGGCCTTGAATGGCCTTCCCAAGGGACGGTCTGGTCGGACCAGAGCACAGGAGTGCAAATGGCCGGGGGGTCGGGGTGATGAAGAATGTACAGGGGGATGTGGCGAAGTCGTCGGAATGTACAAAGGTGGGTGCCTAGGGGAAGGGGAAGGAGTCGCGGAAGGAGTCACACCCTCAACCAAAGATTGTATCAGATTGAGTTGTTGAGGGGTAAGCTGATCGAGTGCATTCAGGACAGTTTGCACGGTAGAATAATGGTGGGGGGAAGGCTCACGCCGGGTTCTGATCGGAGGTAAATGTGAGGGGACATCAGATAAGTCAGTGCGCGGCGTGCGCACATGACCGTAGGAAGTGGATGCTTGTCCCTCACGGTAGTGAGATGGGCGGACATGGGATTGGAAAGATGGAGATCTAACATTATCCTCATAGTCCTCATAATAAAAATCATTATGATAATATGGGTCCATTTTTATCAAAGCAATAAGCAAACAAGGTTTGAACAAAGATTAACCAATCAATATGCGGTTCAAATAAGTTGTAATGCTTAACGCTTGTTTTTAAGGAGTTTCACAATTAATTAAATGAATTGAAAAATATTGTGTCACTCCAGGTGAGTCCCTAGTTGGGTAGAAGATGAGTACTTCAGGGTGCAACTAGAATCACCTTCACCACGCAATAGATTCTAACCCAGGTCAACGGAGTGGTACAACCAGCTCGGTCCGCCGTGAGAGAATCCACGGGGTACGGAGACTTACAGAGGTCCCAATGAGGATTCTCTAGCTTAATGAGATGGAATGCCCAATGGAGAGATAGCCCTCACCGAGAAGGTGTGTGGATCCTAGGATATGAGGGAAGGAGGTCCCCCGACCGATGCAATATGCTCTGTATGCAGTAGTTTATATCAAAAATGGCAAAAGGGGCGCGTTTTTATCAGCACTCTGAATCGCGTCCAGTACAGGCCGCTATTCAGAATCGCACCCAGTCACCTAAATGTGGAACTGAGAGCCCCAGAAGGCTGTCAGTGCCGCGCCTGATCCCTGTGGACTACTGGCAGAAACGCGTCGGCCTCCGCCGCCGTGATCAAAAACTGAAACGCGTCCAGAATGCCGGCCGAGTTTTCACAGTGAAACGCGTCCTCTGTAGAGGACGCGATTTCAAAGGCAACCCGAGAACTCAAAGAAGAAGGCAGAAAAAAGGAACAAGCCGAAAATATGCACAATGAAAAGGGAAAGACAAAATTAAACACACAGTATGCTTTGTATATGTATAAAAAATAGATAAAAGGAGGGAGGGCACGCGAGGGTGCTAAAGAAAGTGCCACGTGGGGCACGAAGGAGGAAGGTAATCAAATGGAAAACGCAAAAAGAAGTCCCACCATGATCCCCAATTTGTAGATGCCATTTTCCCTTCCCTTTTCAGGGGGACAAGGAATAGTCCACAAAGAGGGTGGGAATAAAATAAAAGAAAAGAAAGTGGTGTGTGGATATGGAGTGGAAAAGCTGGAAATGACGGAAAATAAAAAGATCGTGATCGCTAGGCACACGAGGGTGCTGAATGGAGATGCACGCGCGAAGGTGGCGGGGTGGAAGAGTGATCGCGAGCGTACCTTTGGAGCATGGGGAGATTGCACGGGAGATGATGTGGGTCCTATTCTTCCTCTAAGACACGGCCGGCTGAGGTAGATGGTGTTTCCTCGTTGATTACCCTGAAAAAAAAAGACAAAAAGAAAGTAAAGAAAGGGGATTAGCCACATGCAGTACCAAATCCTAAAAATGAAGAATTAATGAAATAAAAGAACATGGAGGTGTACTTACCGTGTGGTGGCTTTTAACCCCTAGATGTGGGTTGTGTGTGTGTGCATGCATGTATGTAAAAGAAATAAAAGGGGCCACATGGGGCCCGGAGGAGATGAGAATGTAAAGAGGGCACGTGCGGCCTAGAGGAGGAGAGAAATGAAATAAGAAGGAAGGGAAGGGGCGCTTCCCAAATGTCGATGGCGCGGAGGCGCGGCATAGAGGCATGGTAGCTGGTGCCAGAACAGATGGAGGAATGAGAGGATGGAGCTCCCGCCGCCGTGGATGACGAGGGAAGACGACGGCGCCGGCCTCCGTGGAAGAAGAACGGGTCGACGTGGGTGATGGCTCAGAGTCGAGGCGCCGATCTGGTAGGGCTTCGCCGCTTCTGGAATCCCCCTCAACAAATGACCCTCGGGGGTCTAATTTATAGGCAACAGATTCTTGAATCGCGTCCACTACAGCGGACGCCTATTAAGCATGAATCGCGTCTGGGCGGCAGGCCGCAATTAAGAAAGTCAAACCGATGTGACAGGCGCATGATGGCCGTAGCCTATGGCTATGCTTCTGAATCACATCTTGCCAGGCCGCCACAACTTAATCGCATCTACCTGGTCGCTGCGATTCAGACTTGCATGGTTTCGAGGCAATCGGCTCATAAATGCTCGGATTTGACCATCTAAATCGCGTCCACTGACACGAACGCGATTACAAGATTTTCTCAGATTGCACGATGTGGCAAGTTTAGGTGTGATGACTTCATAGGCATATCCTTTTTGACTTTGAATCGCGTTCGAGAGGTCGGACGCAATTCTATTAAGACATGTGCTCATAAATGCATCTGCCGAAGCCGTCGCAATAGGATCCTAAATCGCATCCACATCCGTGACCGAACACCTGGGAAGCACCGAGAAAGAATGGGTGGTGAGATCCAAAAATATTAGAAAAGAACACTCTTATGAGGCAAAAGGAGGGCCATTTGTGGCCTTACGGCGCAATATGAAATTTGCCCGCGGTGGAGCCAAATTCGCGGTGTCTACAACAGTCAGCTAAGAGAAGAACACACAGTGAACCCCTCTCGCTCGCCAGCCGCTGACTCCTGCCTACGACCTCCTTAGGTAGAGTGAGGCTAGTGAGTCACAGCAAAGAACACAACCACAAACCACCACAGCCCGACCGAGCTGCGGCCCCACACCTGACCTCCCTACGCGGCTCCGGAGCCAACGTCGAGCGAGGCAGTGAGAAGGACTAGCTGGTCCACACCGAACGAGCTCCACAACAACCTCAGAGACCAGACCCAGCTTAGAGAGCTCTACAAACGACTCTATGCCGCTGTCCCCACTTTTTCCCCTTCTGCTCCAAGTCAGAGACTTGAGCACGCCCGCCGCCTGAAGAACTCCCTCTAATAGACGCGCAGGGCTAGGGGTCTAAGGGAACAGTAACAACCTGTCTCGCAAACAACCCTCAAGTGCCGAGCACCGAGCAAAAGAGAACTGGCGAGGCAACCAGCAACAGAAATAGCATAGCTAGCTTGTAACCAAGACAAGCCCAACAGGCACAGGCGTGCACGACACCCCTTCCGGAAACCCCCAGAAGGGCCGTCGGCCAACGCCGGCATGCAAGGCACGGCCCGAGAAATCGGAACACTATAGCTGAACAGAAACCACCATTCTTCTAATAATCGATTGACAGACATACAATCGATTATTAGACAGACGCGAGCCTACTAGCATAGCCGCTAGGACACGACCACGAAGGTGTCACCTTCGGTCCTTGAACGCAGGGAGGCAACCTGCCGCTTTCCCACCAGAAGGTCCTAAGGGCACATGCTGACAAGCCAACCGTGGCCAGGAAAACACCCACAGCAACACAGGCCTTGTCGCACCCTCCTAGCCTGTCGTGATCACATCGCGACGGTCAAGGCCACTGCGACAAGCCTTCTGTTGCGACGGGAAAGCAAGTCGTGACAACAGAGCTGTCGCGACAGGAAACCAGGTCGCGACACCCTTGTCGCGACAGCTGACCACGCCAAGTCAGCAACCCTATCGTGACGAAAAATCAGGTCGCGACATGACCTTATCGCGACGGCCACCCGCGCTCGGCGGTCGCGACATCAGCTAGAAGGCCGACCGATGGGATTCACATCCCGTGATCACCCACAAACACTACAACTAGCACAACACGGGGAGGGGAGTATGTGAAAGCAATAAAAAGCATGCAAACCCGATTAGGACCTCCAATCCACACTAACAAGAAAGGGCACAAGCATCCCTACTGAGAACGAAGAACCAACCCACAAAGGGGCCTTCACGACGAGCTTGCCACCTCCTCCTCGCTCCCACGGCGACGTGACACCGCTCCACACAAACCGCTGCCGCTCCGCCAAGCCCGAACCGTCGGATCGCCGGAGAGGGAAGCTTTCCTCCTGGAAGAGGAGAAGGGAAGGAAGAAAGGAAAAGAAGGAAAGGGGAACGGCCAAGGCTTTTAGCCTCCGGCCCCCAGAACGCGACAGGGCGAGGCGTTACGACACCAATCGTATCTCGATGGCTGCCCAGACCGTGACCAGACACGCCCACCTGGGTGCCGCAACAACCCGACAGGTCAGTCTACCATGCCTGCCACTCTACAGCATCAGATGACAAACACAAAGCAGTCACGACCTGTTGACTGGGTGCGACAAGAACGTGACGCCAAGGGCGGTCGCAACAGGGATGACTGTCACGACAGGCACCTCCGTCGCGACAAGGCCAGTCATCCCTCCCACAACGGAAAGCCGGAAAGCATGAGATTTTACAATACATCCAACAAAAAAATAATTTCATCCTAGAAATCAAGGGCGAAACCCGATCGGAGAAAACAACAGGTGCAAAGGACCACTAAGTCGTACCATGACTTCTCGGTGGTCACCACCACGACCTTTCCACAGACGGAGTGCCTAACCAGACATCCGACAGCTCCCAGAGTGCACACCAACCGGCGCAGAGCACACAATTGGATGTCAACAACTCCACAGGCGCGGGGCGCACCAAGCTGACCAGAACCACTGAAACCGCTAGTCGAAAACCACGCGACTAAACCCTCATAGACCACACTGCTAAGACCAACTGGTCAATAACTCACTCTGCCACCAGTGGCTAGACAGAGGTCACAGCTATTGACGACAACCGAGGAAAATGTCAAGAGGTCATCCGTAAGACTCTGCTGAATGGCTCCGCACAACTAGCAACTGCTAGTGCCTACAGCAAGGCCAAACGAGAGCTTCTTAGGGCGACCCAAAACGAAGTGATAGCATGCACGTGGAGAACACCACGGCACGCTGACAATGTCCAGCACCACTACTCAACCAGATCGGCCAGATCGTCCTGTGGTCCGACAAGGCACAACAACGACTGTGGAGCCACAACAACAAGCCAAACCCTCCACAGGCACAAGAACCGAGGCAAATCCAAGAGACATCTGAGGTTGGCAAAGCCAAGCATTCCAAGACGTCGGCAAACCTACACGGGGAAACGAAACAACTACAAAGGTCGAAAGCAACACGTCGACCTCAAAGGGACACAAACGAAGTAGGGTACCCCAACCGAACACACTCGCTTCCCAAAGTGAGAGGGAAAATCGAACACGTCCCACGGCCAAGGCCTGACATACCACCGATAGGGCTACCTAGACAATTCAAAGCAGCCACCCCACAGTGATAATGGTACGACCATGGCATTAGCCAGCACAGTGTCCCAGAGGCAAAAAACTCAACGCCTCAAACACCGAGCAAACTCGTGAAACGACGCACAAAGCTCACGATCAGGGAAAACAACACAACATACGGTGCTAACACATGGACCAGAAGCCACCCAAGGCACATCACAATGCACCAAGGCTCCAGACGGCACGAAACAACCACTCGAGCACGAGTATAAAGTGCCCACCAGCACCAAAACTAGGCAAGATGCAACACGGTTGTACCAAAGACCGAAACAACACAGGCTAATAGGAGGACTCTTCACAAGAGACCTGCCAAAAGCCACACGCAAGAAACCACAAGCCAAAAGGTAGAACAGGCCACATCAGCCCCGAACCCTTAAGGCGCAAAGACACAGAGCATCGAAAGAAAACGCTCAAGGTGCAGTACACGATCGCACCAACGGCCTGAAAAGACTCAAGGCCAACCGAAGGGACTCTCCACTAGAGACCCCGAGGGAAACACACGGAAATCTAGTAGCTTCAAGAGCGCAACAACCATGTTGGCTCTTAGAAGCACACAAACACAGGGTACTACTCCTACCACCACAGGTAGAGAGGGCCACACACCGGACAGCGAGAAGTACCTCCAAGCATAGCTGAGGCACAGACAACACACGCACCGAAACGATGCATGCACAAGCAAGCCAAACCAAAGAAAACCTGGTACCGCCTCTCACTGAACACAGGGCATGATGCCCTACATCGTCTAGTCAGGCAACAAGAAACCAGCATAGTGCGGAATGGCACAATAGGTACATCACGACTTATTGTAACATGAGGAAACAATGCGCACGAGGTGAGAAACCAACTCAACCTCAAGACAGCACAAGGGGAGGGACCTTCACCACAAAGGTCGCCACGGTGCGTGACACAGCACCAAATGCCATGCTAGCACCACCACCCCGAGCAACTAACGGAAAGCAGGGGAAGGAGACCCTCACAACGAGTCTCTTCCCCCACGCAAGGGAAAACCACTAAACGAGACTAGCACTTCCACAGAAGCACAACCAGCCAGACACCTATGGCACTCACCAGACTACCATCTGGCATAGCCCATAGGGTGAGAGGATCGAAGCCAACCTCCCGATCCTGGGGACACACGAAGTCCTACCAGCGTAGCGAGAAACCCGAAGAACGATCAGGAAGACAACCTGGCCAGCACACAGCCAGCCACACGGTCGAAGGCACCACACCTTGACCGACAACACCCAGGCAGACTGTAACCAGACAGTCCAACCGGAAATAAACGACACCTCATCTCAATAGAGAGAGAGTAGCGACAGCCCAAACAACACAAGGCATCTTTGTGGAGAACCTCCACCAAAGACGCCAAGAGCCGTTCTGGGAAAAATATCACCAGAACGCCGCCACTAACTAAATAGCGCACTTCAAACCACATTGCCAACCAACGATAGTCCAAAATGAACACAAACCACTCTGCAGCAAGCAGAGCTGTAGGAACAAAGCGAGCCAGTCCTGGGAGAACTTACATCAGGACACGGCCCAAGCAAACGACCAATAGAGAAAAACATAGCAGCCAGCAGAAGCAACAGAAAGCGGTTTTGGGAGAACCTCCATTAGAACCACCAAGGCACCGTTCTGGGAAAACCCACCAGAACGCACCGTCCAAACAACAACATCATACCTAACGCTGAGGTAGCACAACAACCGCAGGAACAAGCCCGTAACAGTCTTGAGAGCAAGCCTCACCAGGACAACAGCCACGGTTTGGGAAACGCACCAGACCCAAACAGCCAAGCAATGCACCTCAACCCAGAGGGCAACGGGACAGCAACCACCAGACAACAGAGACCTCACCAAAGAGGCAACACAGCGAAAGACTTCAACGAGCACAGAAGCAGTCCCAGAGAGAGGAACCCTAACTAGGACAACAACAAAACGTTCTGGGAAACATCATCAGAACACAAGCAGCTAAGCGACGCACCTCAACCTAGAGGGCGACGCCGCAACAACCATAAACGAGCACAACATAGTTATGGGGAAACCTCACATCCACCAGAACCAGCAGAGAAGAACTCTAGGAGCGCCTTACCGGAACTCACAACCAGTTAGCACAAGGCCGACAACAACCACAGATAGGTGTCGCAGCGCTCAACCAGCGGTACCACATAGCACACAAAGCATCTGCTTAGCTCGAGCAACGATGTCGACTGAGCAGAGCACAACGCACAACGGCGCACAGGCACGCGAGGCCAAACACGCAACCACACAGTAGATACACCAACAACAAGGGGACATCCAACAAGGACTCACCCTAACAACAAGGGGACAGCCAACAAGGTAAGGACACCTTCCACCGGCTCTGCAAACAACAACCTACGCCGTGAAGGCCACACCACACGTAGGATCTCGCAGCCTTCGCGACACACCCACACGAAATGCGCAGGCTGACGACAAACCCGATCGTAGCACAAGCGAACCAGCAACCACTCTCGTAGCATGCACATCCAGCAACACAACAACGCTCCTGACTCATGCTCGGACCGTGCTGAAAGCTAGCCACCTATAACAAAGGAACCAGATGCCACCTAAAAGCAACTCTACACGGACGGGCCAGCAGTGCACGAGTACCTTTCTTTGGGACAACCATAGTAATTAACTCATTACAATCTGTTGGACCCCTGAGCTCTGATACCACTGTAATGACCCGACCTCTCGGACCCCCCGCCAGGGACCCTGAAGGTCGTGCCGCCACCCCGGATCCGAAGACCCGGAAGGGTTAGAATTTAGTCCAGTGAGATAAGCAATGAATTCAAATAACTATAACAAGAAAGTTCATACATTTAATAAAGAAATTATGTACAAAAAGTCCCATAAATGTACAGGTACAGAAGAAAGGCGCAGTCCTTAAGGGGCATCCCCGAGGACTTGCAAAAAGGTCACTCTCAACTCATGCTACAAGCACTCACGCTCACAACTCACACTGCTGGCAACGCACAACGCAACAAACCGTCACCACGACCGTCCGGTAACGAACTACTGCGACAACGAGTCCCTACCTGGAAAGAGTAGGGGGGTGAGCCTCGCGAACAAGCCTCAGTAGGGATAACAGTCCCTTACTAGCCAGAGCAGCAGGAACTCCAACAAAGCAGAAGCAAAACTACTCTACAAATCAGTAAAGTGAGAAACGCTACACAGAGTACTACAAAGCAGCGGAAATAGAGAAACACCTCGACCACAACTCGGGTCAGGCCAAAGATGACTCCCGCAGAACCAGCAGATCGGAACACAAGCGGAACAACCCTCGGCTCACACACGCTAAGACAAGGAGCTCACAGAACACCGGAGCAACCACGTGAGACCAGAGTCTCACGACACAAGCACCAACATCCAAAACCTCCATGAGGTCGGGAAGGAACAACTAGGCGTCACCCCAAGAGACACCAAGGAACCAAGTGAGAACAACGTCTCACCACCAGGCACGACTACCTCAGACCTCCACAAAGTCGAGGGCCCACAAACAGAACCACCCTGCACCTTGGACACGCCACGAGGTCAGGGAACTACCCAATCCGTGCCACCACGGACGGCACCAAGGAATGGGTTACCGAAACAGCAGTTGGGTGCCTACACTAGGCACCCAAGAGAACCCGCAGAAATGGAAACCACTAAACACGGCCCACGAGGCCAAACCAACCAAGCCCATGGAACTGAGCATGGCTAGGCTACAATCGCTATGCAAGCTAGGGCAACGAGAAATCATTCTTGGAAACAGTGTGAAAAACACCGTCACGCAAGAGCACATAAGCCACCGCCACAGGCAACTAAGAGAGGGACACACAGTCAACCACTCTCGCTCGCCAGCCGCTGACTCCTGCCTACGACCTCCCTAGGTAGAGTGAGGCTAGCGAGTCATAGCAAAGAACACAACCACAAACCACTGCAGCCTGGCCGAGTTGCGGCCCCACGCCTGACCTCCCTACGCGGCTTCGGAGCCAACGTAGAGCGAGGCAGTGAGAAGGACTAGCTGGTCTGCACCAAACGAGCTCCACAACAACCTCGGAGACCAGACCCAGCTAAGAGAGCTCTACAAACAACTCTACGCTGCTGTCCCCACCATTTTCCTCTTCTGCTCCAAGTCAGAGACTTGAGCACGCCCTCCGCCCGGAGAACTCCCTCTAACAGACGCGCGGGGCTGGGGGTCCGAGGGAACGGTAACAACCTGTCTCGCGGGCAAGCCCTCAAGTGCTGAGCACTGGACGAAAGTGAACTAGCGAGGTAACCACCAATAGAAACAACACAACTAGCTTGTAACAAGACAAGCCCAGCAGGCACAGACGCGCACGGCACCCCTTCTGGAAACCCCCAGAAGGGCCGTCGGCCAACGCCGGCACACAAAGCACGGCCGAGAAACCGGAACACTAACAGCAGAACAGAAACCACCGTTCTTCTAAGAATTGATTGACAAATAGACAATCGATTATTAGACAGACATGAGCCTCCTAGCACAGCCTCTAGGACACGGCCATGAAGGTGTCACCTTCGGTCACTGAACGCAGGGAGGCAACCTTCCCTGTTCCCACCAGAAGGTCCTAAGGGCACACCCTGCCCTGGGGCACACACCGACATGCCAACCGTGGCCACGGAAAACACCCACGGCATCATAGGCCTTGTCGCGCCCTCCTAGCCCGTTGTGATCACATCGCGACGGTCAGGGCCACCGCGACAAGCACTTTGTTGCGATGGGGAAGCAGGTCACGACAACAGAGCTGTTGCGACAGGAAACAGGGTCGCGACACCCTTGTCGCGACAGCCGACCACGTCACGACAACAACCCTACCGTGACGGAAAACTGGGTCATGACATGACCTTATCGCGACGGCCACCCGCACCGCGATAAGGTCACATCGGACCGGGGCAACGCCTTCTCTGATGTCGCGATGCGCTCGGTGGTCACGACATTAGCTGGAAGGCCGACCGACAGGATCCACATCCCGTGATCGCCCACAAACGCTACAACTATCACAACACGGGGAGGGGAGCATGGTGAAAGCAATAAAAGCATGCAAACACCCATTAGGACCTCCAATCCACACTAACAAGAAAGGGCACAAGCATCCCTACTAAGAACGAAGAACCAACCCACAAAGGGGCCTTCACGACGAGCTTGCCACCTCCTCCTCGCTCCCACGGCGATGCGCCACCGCTCCACACGAACCGCCGCCGCTCCGCCAAGCCCGAACCGCCGGATCGCCAGAGAGGGAAGCTTTCCTCTCGAAGAGGAGAAGGGAAGGGAAGAAGGGAAAGAGGGAACCGACCAAGGCTTTTAGCCTCCGGCCCCCAGAAAGCGACGGGGCGGGGCATCGCAACACCAACCGTATCGCGATGGCCACCCAGACCGTGACCAAAACACGTCGACCCTGGGTGCCGCAACAACCCAACAGGTCAGTCTGCCATGCCTGCCACTCTAACAAGCTTCAGACGACCAAAAGCACAAAGCAGTCGCGACCCGTTGACCGGGCGCGACAAGAATGCGACGCCAAGGGCGGTCGCAACAGGGACGACTGTCATGATGGGCACCTCCGTCGCGACAAGACCAGTCATCCCTCCTACAATGGAAAGTCGGAAAGCCCGAGATGTTACAATTTCATAGGCTCCGAACCCATCATCAATAAAGCACAGTGACTCCTCACATTCTATATCTGGCAACTGCAAGAGCTCTTCATTAAACTCAGGAATTGCTAGACACGCCTTGCACCTACAGGCTAGATCGACTAGGAAACGGTGAGGAACTCTCTTATCCTTAGACTTCTTCTTTGGTACTAACCCCAGACTGACAATAATTTGGCCTAGACTCTCACTACAACTACTAGAATCTACAATAGGAAGTAAAGGGGGAGGAAAAGCGGTAAAAGAAGATCCCTGTGTGGGGGAAGATGGAGGAGGAGTGAAAGAAGTAAAAGGAATTCTCTGCGTGGAGGGAGATGGGAGTCCCTACGTGGAGGGAAATAGGAGGTCGGTCATTGGACCGGGGAGGAATGGCCCGTAGGTTAGGGCACACTCGGAGGAGAGGTGAGAAGTCTCCTCGATGGAGTCGATGGAATCGACCATTTGAAACTTGGCATTTTTTTTTGTTTCTAGTGTTATCTGAATTTTTATGGCTTTATTGATCATGAGAAGAGGGTGAGGTGAGATCGCCAGTTGAGAGAGTTGGGAGATGAGCATGTGCTTGGTTGGAGGGAGATCATTGGGGAGAGAAAATTGGAGTGTGAGCGTCTGCTCATAGGAATGGAGAGAAATTGTAAAGTGGGGCGTCGATGCCTGAGGAATGCTGAGAGAAAGAAAGAGGGGCCTCGTGGTGGCATGGAGGAGAGTGGGCGCGATGCCCAGAGAGAAGAGGCCTACCCATATCCTATCTACGGTGAATCCTTTCTCAAAGGGGATGTCTGACTCCCCCTCATCTATCCATTTGTTCATCAATTGCCTCTTGCATGTGATTGTAGACGACTTTTCTAAGAGATCATGTACCAGCGGCGGCCACTCGGTATCCGTTGGCATGAAGAGTCGACTTAAGGAAATAGCGATGTCGTTCATGTCGAACCAACGGTACCATTCACATTTAGGATCACCCATTTTTCTTTGTTTCTAGGCCTTGAGATTTTCCAAAGCTTTATATGTGGCCAAAGGGGCAATGTGACGTGCAAACTGGCGAGCGTGCACATCTTGGTGTGAGAGCTCGGAAGTGATAACCAACGTTTGTTGCTCATCCCCTAGCTATAGCGGCCCTTCTTGAAGTGATGGTAATGGGAACATGTGAGTGGCTGCTTTTTAGTCTTCATGGTTGATATTATGGTGGCCAAGGCTTCGCTGACACTGCCCTCTGTCTATAGTCTTCTCTGTCTGACTTGTATCCTAGTCCTGGCCTGGGTCTTGATTTCCTGTCCTATACAGCTTTGGTTCTACCCTGTAAATGCACACCCAGCCCTTTGCCTGGCTGGTACCCCATCTTCAGCATGATCTGCCAACCCTTCTCAGTCATTATCTTGCTTCTCTTTGCTGCATTGGTTGATGGTGTGGTTGGAGTTCGGCTTTGTGATATGCCATACATGTCGAGCACCGACATGAGCGGATGATTGCTCGGCCATATGGAAGGGACAGAATTATCAGTCATGGCATCCACTTCCAAAACTGTTGGTTTGCTTATGTCACGCCCCTCCAATTTAGCAGCGGAATAAATCAGAGGGAGACGCGAACAACGAGTATGGTAACGTAAATTGCGCATACAGATGCAAAACATCAGAGCATCTAATGAACAATATTTGAAATAAACTCTTGATTTCATTATAAAAATACTAAGACTATTACAACCACTAATTCAGAGCCAATACATAGGGCTCTATGACAGCATTACATTGAAAAGAAATCTAAAGCAATAACTACTAGACTCTAAATGTAAGGGTAACTTCGTCATTTGACTCCAGGGCACTCATCACTCTGGTCCCGTCCCATTGGTGCATGTAACGGTCATTGTCTGACTTACCTGAGACACAATAACAAATAACGAAGGTGAGCGATAACGCCAAGTAGGACTTAAATCTCAATAGTCAAGCAGGCTTTAAGTAATTAACACATTAAATGGTAGAGTACAAATGATAGAGCGAGTCATGTAAAGTCGAGAAAGCAATAGTACAAGCAACATGGTTCAAATAAAAGATGAAACAAGTATAGCAAAATGATTAAAGTCAAGTCACGCAATAGCAAGTAACGTCATTGTCAAGAAATAGCAAGCGACATGTATAGCAAGGAGAGAGATAGTAGTTGGTCATGTAAAGAGTAAATTGCACTTTGATTGATTCTCATCAATCGAGATAGTAATGGCACTTTTGATTAACTTTTGTCAATCAAAATAGTAATGGCACTTTGGTTATCCGTAGATAGCCGAGAGAGAACATAGCACTTTTATTATCAATAGACAACGAGAGAGTATAGCACTTTGAATGTGATCAAGTCACGATAGAACGCAGTAACTCAAGATAGCAAGTATCGAGTAGAGCAAGTAGAGAGTACGACAGTAGTCGCTCAATGCAGAACAGTAACAGTTAGTGGCAGTACAATAACAGTGCAGTATGTCTGAATTAACAGATTAACAGTAAGAGCATAACAGTCAGATGTCTAGCCAATTCAGTATAGTCAGTCAGAACCGGTGCAATGCAGAACACTGTCTATAGCCCCTGCAGGTATTTTCGGGTGGCTCTCTGCCCCCAGGACTAGATTGGAGCCCCTCGGACACTCTCCATGCCCTGAACAGTATGCATTCAAGTCAGTAGAGTCACAAGACCCAGTTTAGTGCTAGACAGTCATGAACAGTAAAAAATAGTAGGAGCCACACAGCTTAAAGGGTACCAAGAGAGTACTAGATGAATAGACGAGAGAGATGAGATAGTAGAGTGAACATGAATAGATGAGCGAGTAGAGTATAGTTGAGATCTTATGGTCATTGCATATGAAACATCGAGTAATGAACGATAGTAACAGTTGCACAACACACGCGTACAACGTTGGCAATCAGGTGGAACTCACAACCTTTTCGCTGGCCATGTTACGCACAGGTCTAGAGGTTCGGCGTGATTCAAGATAAGAGAGAGAGCAAACTAAGGCCGTTTGGATCTTTCTGATCCCTAGAGTGTATCATAGGTGTTAGGGTACAACTGGCTCATCGACCATGTGGAATCCATGGACAGAGGAGACTTACAGAGGCCTTGAACAAAGACTCACTACTCCGGCAGAAGGAATATCTGACGGAGAGTTCATCCAAGTCAAGAGAGAGTGTGTATATGGAAACAAGTGCCCGACGTTCTAGAGGAATTTTAGAACAGTGGAGCGTCGATAATGGTATTCCCAAAACAATGCGAGAAATGATAGACAAGTGTATTAAAAATAGGGTAATTAATATATATATATATATATATAATTGAATAAATTTCTAGATGTACATGTGACAATTTTCATGCCAAGTTAAGCTATATAGGATGGTTCAAAGTGAGTGCAAGTGTAAGAGAAAATCATGGGCAAGATAGATCATGTGATTAACTTGAATTAATTAAAATATATTCAATAATTGCAACTTCGTTTTTCCTGTGTACATGATAGTTAATAAGACATGGGGTAACTGTATAACAATAGATATTGTAAAAAGGTGGGTGTTTATGCAAAAAGTTGAGATCGCGACGCACCCTTGTAAGGGTCGCGACGGGATCAGGTGTGAACGCGACAGAGGCTTGTAAGGGTTGCGATGGGCTTGTCTGAACAGAAATGCAGATCGCGACAGGTCTTATGAGGGTCGCGACGGGTCGTTCGGTCAAGCGGCCAGAACGCAACAGGGTATCCT
>JACBKR010004529.1:0-23235 GCA_014218235.1 Colocasia esculenta | reverse complement strand
ATACCTCTAAGTTTCTAATTTCTGTAATTAGAGCTAGAAAGTTGATTAATGCTGGTGTGTGCTTATTAGCCTCAGTAGTCTGGTAGAAGCTAGTCAATCAATTGAAGCAGTTTCCGTGGTCAGGGATTTGCTGATATTTTTCCTGAAGATTTGCCTGGTTTAGCTCTACATAGAGAGGTGACTTTACTATTGAGTTACTACTGCCAGGTCCCATGCCGATTTCTAAAGCTCCATATCGTATGGCACCAGCAGAACTTAAAGAATTGAAAAGCAATTAGAAGAGTTGTTGTAGAAAGGGGTTCATTAGACCGAGTCATTCCCGTGGGGAGCACCGGGTGTTGTTTGTGAAAAAGAAAGATGAAGTTTTCGTAGTGTATGATTACAGAAGTTGAATGATGTGACCATTAATAATAAATTACCCTTGCCGGATAGATGATCTGTTTGATCAGTTACAATCGGCAAAGTATTTTCTAAAATTGATTTGAGGTCTGGGTATCATCAGTTGAGGATCAAGGAGGAGGATATAAAAAACAGCTTTCAGAACCAGATATGGTCACTTTGAATTGTGGTTATGCCATTTGGGCTGACCAATGCTCCTGCAGGTTTTATGATCTGATGAATAGTTTTTCATCCGTATTTGGATCCATTCTTGTGGTCTTTATAGATGATATTCTAATTTATTCAGCATCTGAGAGGAGCATGCAACTCATTGAGGTTTACCCGTGCAGTTGTTAAGGGATAACCAGTTATTTGCCAAATTCAATAAGTGTGAATTTGGCTGAAAGAAATTCAATTTCTGGGTTATGTCATTTCAGCTAAAGAAGTAGCATGGACCCAAGTAAAGTGGAAGCAGTGATGAAATGGGAAGTGCCTAAGACAATTACTGAGATTAGAAGTTTTCTGGGATTGGCAGGTTATTATAGGCACTCATACAAGATTTTCTAAGATTGCGCACCCATGACCAAGTTGACCAGAAAAGGTGTGCCTTTTGTGTGGTCCGTGAATGTCAGAAAGTTTTATGGAATTGAAGAAAAGACTTACAACAGCACCCATATTAGCATTACCGCAGGAATGGTGGTTTTGTGGTATATACAGATGCTTCAAGAGAGGACTTGGCGCAGTACTTATGCAGCATGACAAAGTGATAGCTTATGCGTCCAGGCAGTTGAAGCCGGTAGAGGAGAATTATCCCACCCATGATTTGGAATTGGCAGCAGTTGTGTTTGCCTTGAAAATGTGGAGGCATTATTTGTATGGCGAGAGATTTGAGATCTTTACATATCATAAAAGTTTGAAGTATATCTTCTCGCAGAAGGATTTAAATCTTCGTCAGCGCAGATGGATTGAATATTTGAAAGATTATGATTTCAATTTAGCTTACCATCCGGGTAAGGCCAATGTTGTAGCGGATGCCTTAAGCAGAAAGCGTATATAAATCTGATGATGATCAAAGAATGGAAGCTGTATGAAGAAATAGTGGAGAATTCCTGTATGTGCCAAGTAATCAGCGAGAGGCAATACTAGCTGCTAGTGCTGTAGAGCCGTCCTTGTATTGGCAAATTGTGGAGCTCAGAAAGCAGATGTAAGTTTAGCTGAAATTGTAAAAATGGAAGGAGTTACCATTTATGATAATTGTGTGGTTAAGCTCAGAGGCAGGTTGTTTGTTCCAGCTGAAAGAGAGGTAAAGCAGCGAGTGTTGGAAGAGGCTCATAAATCCAGGTACACTATCCATCCGGGTAGTACTAAAATGTACCACGATTTGAGAGCATTTCTGGTGGCCTCATATGAAAAAGGAAATAGCAGAATTTGTTGCAAGGTGTGCTATCTGTCAATAGATTAAAGCAGAACATCAGAAACCTGGAGGTCTATTGCAACCGTTGCCCATTCCACAGTGGAAATGGGATGATATTGCCATGGACTTTGTGGCAGGTTTACCAAGATCGGGTTCCGGGCATAATGGAATATGGGTTTTTTGACAGATTGACCAAGGTGTGCAGATAATAGTATTAAGTATGTCTTGGACAGTGGACAGATTAGCAAAGGTTTATGTTGAAAGAATTATTCCACTGCATGGTATTCCGAAGACTATCGTGTCTGACAGAGATCCAAGATTTACTTCTGGTTTTTGGAGAAGTCTGCAGAAGTATTGGTACTGAATTGAGATATAGCTTCGCTTATCATCCCCAGACAGATGGTCAGAAGAGAGGACTATTCAGACAATTGAAGCTATGTTGCGAGCTTGTTGTTTAGTTTGGGGAGGTAACTGGGAGCATCATTTGGGAATGGTTGAGTTTGCCTATAATAACAGTTATCATACCAGTCTTGGGATGGCACCGTATGAAGCTCTTTATGGAAGGCCATGTAGAACCCCATTGAACTGACATGAAGTGGGAGAAAGGCAATTAGTGGGTCCTGAATTGATTCAGCAAACCACATAAGTAGTAAAGCTTATTAAAGAAAATTGCAGGCAGCTCAAAGCAGGCAAAAGAGTTATGCAGATAACCGGAGGAGACCACTTCAATTTGAAGTGGGAGATTTTGTTTTCCTTGAGAATTTCCCCGAGTAAAGGTATTATGAGATTTGGAAAGACTGGAAAGTTGAGTCTAAGGTATGTGAGACCTTTCCAAGTGATTGAAAGAATTGGGGAAACAGCTTATAGGCTGGATTTGCCAGCAGATTTTGCGGATGTTCATGATATATTTCATGTTTCTAGGTTAGAAAGTGTATTGAAGATCCAGCTCAATAATCAGTATCAAGGTAGTGACCTAAGGCCGGATATGACGATGCCAGAGTATCCGGTGCAGATCACTGATCGAAAGATAAAGAAGCTGAGAAATAAAGAAATCGAGCTAGTTAAAGTGCGATGGGAAAATAGGTTGGGTGGTGAGGATACCTGGGAATTAGCCGAGGAGATGGATAAAGGGTATCCCTATATCTGTTTGAATAAGCTTTTGTTTCTTTTTAGATGATAATATTTGTAAAAATGTGCATATTTAAGTTGGTTATGTTTGAATTGTGTTATGAAATTTCGAGGTCGAAATTTCTTTTTAGATGATAGTAATGTAACGTCGCGCTTTTTCGGATCCTTGTGGATCCTTAGTAGTGTGTGTGGGGGTCATACGCTGACCAATGTGGCTCGAGAATAGTATGCGCGCTGTGTTTGGCCTTACCGGGCCGTAGTGCAGGTTGTAGCACCCCTCGGTTTCATGCTGTCATCGCGATAGGAGGGGCTGTCGCGTTATTAACGCGACAGGGCGCTGTGTCGCGTTTATATGACCGCTTCTGACGCTAGACGTGTTTATGTGCGCCACGTGGCAGGCATTGAGGCGTTAAGCTCGGGAAGGCGACATGGCTTGGCGTCGCGTTCATGTGGCGACGCATCGCTGCGTCGCGTTTCGAACCGCTGCAGGTTTTTAAAGAACCCCATCGGCAGAACCCTCATACATTCTGCTCGGCCGGGGGAGGAACTGTTGAGGGTTTCTCGGGCGTTTCGGTGGAGAGCTCGGTTTTCGGCGAGGTTTCGCTGTAAGGAGCTCGTGTGGAGCGTGAGGATCGCCGGGGAAGCATCATACCGTGTGTTCTTCGCAAAGGTAGATGAATTCTCCCCGTTCCAGGGCGATAATCGGAGGAAACGTAGGATTGATCAGTTTAACGCGTTATTCATGCTAGATACCATGCCTAGGTTTTCATTAAAGCATGAAAATGATGAATAAGGGTGGTTTGCATGTGTTTTGAGGGGTGTTTGGAAGGAGAGAACCCGATTAGGGTTCTCCCCCTGCTAAAGCGACAGGGGAGGCTGTCGCGACCTGAAGGCGACAGGTCGACCCGTCGCGTTCATGTCTTTAAGGCGACCCGTCGGGCTGTCGCGTTCTGAAGGCGACCCGAGCCCATGTCGCGACCACAGCCGAGGGCTATGTGTGTGCATGGCTTATGTGATATGATTATCCGATTATCGTGGTTTGATGTGTTTATTGATATCGAGCGGTGCATTAGCACTTGTGGTGCACTGAGTGCACGTGGTTTCTGATAATAGCATACAGAGTACGTAGTTAGCTATTCATATTCGTGGCTGCGTGGTGTTCACGCGAGCACTGTTAGGTTCACGTGTAGTGAACCATTGTTACGAGAGGTTTACGTGACGTTTCACGTGGTTTGTGTGTGACGTTCACGTGGTTTTGTGTGCGTGGCGAGTAGTATGACGCCTACCGTGGTTACCTCTCCAGTTGGGTGCCCCAGGTTCTCTGTGAGCCAGGCTGTTAGCTCGGGGCTTTGTCCCAGTACTTGTGTTGTACCGTCGAGGTCTGTGTCGTCTGACCTGGACACCCTCACTCTTGTGTTTGAGTTGTACGTCCGGCTGAGGGAAGATGACAGTGGGACAGTGACTGTCGTACTTGTCTTTTAGTCACTTGTAGCGCGCTCGTAGTTGGGGGTACGGACACCAGTAGTCGACACTGGTCCCCGACTAGTCCTTTTCCAGTGCCTCACTCTAGAGGGCCCAGGTCAGGGTCTCCAGAGGTGTCAGGCATGGGCCTGCGACCGTGTGGTCCGCAGGTGGTGGTGTTTAGTTGGTCTCCACAGTTGCTTGACCTTTTCACGTGGAGCGGCAGCTGGACCTTTCGTCCGTGGCTGCGAGACTGAGAGGTAGACATGTGTTAGCTTGTCTGAGCCAGTCACTGGTGTCGCGAACCAGTTCACGTGGCTCGTGTGTGGCGGTCTCTACTGTAGCTCGTACACCTGTTTGGGTTTGCCGTTTATTTATTATAGTTTCTGTCGTAGTCGGCAAATGGTGAGTACATTTACAGTTTTAATATCTCTGTTTAGTTGTTCTGTAAATTTTTAGTGCATTTTACTGCTTTTGTACCTGTGTTTTTGGTTTGCTCGGTTTCGGGGAGTTCCCTACTGAGCCAGTGACTAGCGAGGCTCACCCCTACCCCCACAGGTGAGAGCGAGGAGGACGTTTCTCGACCGTCGTCCAGTTCAGCTGCGTCGTAGCGGTGCAGGGTTAGTACCTCCAGCAGTGTAGTAGCAGCAGTGTATTGTAGCAGTAGTAGTGTAGCTAGTTGTTTGCTTTCTTCAGTGTACCTTGGGGTATGCCCCAGACTCTTGTACTTTCTTTCAATTTTGTGGAAATATGGCTATGTAAACTTGTGAAATATATATATGAAATGTGTGTTCCTTTGTGTTTACACGGACTATGGTGTGATATCCCTTGCGAGGCTTTGCCCGTTCGCGGGAGACGGACTCGGATCAAGTACGTTACCGGTTTAACGGACTTGGACGAGGCGTTCCGTCACACTGGGTGTTGTATTGTCCTTGAGGGGGACTGTACCCTTGGTTAGTGAAATCCCAAGAGTTGCTTGGGGACTGGACATAAGACTTCCATGTGGGAAGGGCCGAACCAGGATAAATTCCTTGTGTCCTTTGTGTGATTGTTTATTTGCTTCCGCACTGCTACTCTTCATCACACTAAACTAACCAAACTTTCAAGTGATATTTTTTCTGTGTTTAAGTTTCTATTTCAGATTTCAGAAAAACCTATTCACCCCCTCTAGGTTAGCTTGCTGCCGTACCAAAAGGGCCAACAAAAAATCCATAAAAAAGATGAATATTCAATATGTCATGATATCGCAGCACTCTAGTTATGAGAGCTCTGTGCCAGTAAAGTTCCCTCCCTTTTCATTAAAGTTTGCACTTGGCATGGGCAACCTTCACACACTCCACGACACCCTAAGCCGACTACTTTGGAAGACATCGTCACTATCACGGCCATGCCTGAGGGCATGAACGTCTGTTTCTCCTCTCATTCGGCCGAAGTATGGGTAGCAGAGATAATCTGGGCGAGACAACTAACCTGAAGCACTCTCTGATGAGAGGATGTTTAAGAAAGGGCAATCAATCAATGACCAATGAACATCAAAGTCAAATACATGTCAAGAGTGGCAAAGTCCCCGCAAGATTCAAAATGAACCTGGTCATATGCATGCAAAATCAAATCAATCAATCAATATAACAGGGCATGGCAAAGAGTGGCAAAGTCCCCACGGTTTCAAAATGAACTCGGTCGTACTCATGTCCCTACAATAAATGGTTCATCATCAATTCTAAAAGCCACCAATATTAATGAGACTAAATCTTCTGACGGTTATGCCAAGAAAGAAGTCCAACCCAACCCTTCAAAAACCATATCAAGCTTATCTCCAAATTTTCATCCCTTCTCCCTACCAGACCTAGTCGTCTTTCCAGGTACGGCTTTGATAGTGACACAGTTAACCATGATCAGTCGGCCATGGCATCACTTAGACGCACGCCTTACTCTGGGCACCTGTTAATGAAAAGGGAGGTAACGAGGACCCCTAGCCAGTTAGTTGACATAACCTTAGTGTCGCCATGGCATGACAATGTTCTCAATTTTTTTTTAAAAAAATAAATATTTTAAAACCCACAAAAATAGATGAATAGTTTCAAAACTTCAAAAAATTCAAATATTTTCAAAACTCATAAAAATTAAATATTTTAAAACACTTTATAAAAATTTAAATAAGTTCAAATCTCCATAAAAATCAATTATTTTAAAAAACTCCATAAAAATTTGAATATCTCCAAAATCCAAAAAAAAATCCTCGATGATATTGCACAGGGCAAGCACATTGCACCTAATTCTTTCTGAGTCAGATCAATCCAATTCTTCCAATCATTGGTTCCTCCTGTCCTGAACTCCAATCCTTATTTGGCCAAGTCCACTTGTCCTCATGGTTTAAACAAACAATTGAATGTCCTTATGTCTGCTATTGAATGCTTTATCCATGCTCCATGCTTGAATGATTTTATTCATGATATCGTTATTCTAGACTAATGAAGTTTTGAGTGCAGGTTCGAGGTACCGTCGTCTGGCACTACAACAAGCAATCAGGCTGCAATTGCCACCCTTACCATCCAGTTATCCTGCATCTTACTATATGTTATACCTTTAGAGAATATCAAGGACCTTGTGGCTCTAAGGAATCTTGGATTTGAGTTCCCCTTAAAAAAAGTGATAATTTCATGGGATACTTAGCCGTACGGACAAGCCGCTACGTTTGCATTATGAGGAGGACGGACCCAAGACTGGTGCATCTGGTGTTCTGACTTAACTCGGTAATGCAATAATATTATCCTTGATTATTTCTATTTTAATTTGATTTACCCTTATTTTCTTTAATCTAACATGCATTCACATAGGTTTTGAATTCACTGTGGATAACCACTCAAAAATTATATTTTGGAGAGCCATAGATCTTCAACTCCCAAGTAACTTGAGAGATTCCATTCTGAGTCAAGTACCAACTCCCTTTGTTGTTGCCTCCAGGTTGATTTCTTTGAAATCCCTTGTTTGGATTTATCCTTCTATCATTCATCCATTATCTCTAATAGATCCACCTTGGCTGCGACACCTCCACAAGCTGGTAAACGCCCCCCAATGGTGAAACCTAATAGATTGTGTCCTTAAGTACTTCCACCACTCTAGAAGTTGTCTCTCCTTCGTGCCCACGCGTGTTGGTTAACTGCCATTGACTCCCTTAGGGAATCGCTGCCACTATGCTGTTATGGGGCAGCATAGTGACATCGGGGCTGGCAACCCAACCCGCCGCAGGGGTAAAACCCTGTGCGAAGCCCTCATATGCTCCATTTTGTGTCTCTCTGTCTCACTCACTTGCAAAGCAGACGCCAAAGCGTGGCAGCTGTAGACACGCCAAAAATGACACCACAATGAGTAAATAACATGTTACATTGAAATATGACAAGTGAACATCCAAATTGTAATTTTAAGTGATTTCCCTTATTTTTATCATTGTCTTGCGTTTTCCCATTTTGGGGATTTTTATGGCATTATGTGACTTTTTAAATAGACTTTTAAAAGATAATAATAAATAAAATAAAAAGTAGGGATGTCAATTGGACCGGGCCGGCCCGGTATAACACGGGCTTGAGTTATTATTTTTTTATCTATTTTAAATTTCAGCCCGGCCCGGCGGCCCGGAATAAATCTAGGCCGATTCCGGGCTTTGCATGGCCCGGCCCGCCCGGCCCGGCGGCCCGCTCGCCCTGCGCCCACGCACGCCCACCGCGCCGCGCCCCGCGCCCACCCGCCTCGCTCCCCGCGCCCCCGCCGCCTCGCACCCTTCGCCTCGCTCCCCACCCCCCCGCCCGCTTCCCGCGCGCCCGCCTCGCGCCCCACGCCTCGCTCCCCACGCCCCCGCCTCTCTCCCCGCGCCCCGCCTCACGCCCCACGCCCCCGCGCCCACGCACGCCGCTCGCCCCGCACAGCTCCCCCAGGCCGGGCCGGACCGGGCCTGGGCCGGGCCTTAAAAATTCACCCCGGGCTGGGCCTCTTTTCTGAAAACCGGGCTTTTCTCTGGGCCTGGGCCGGGCCTGGGCCTATCATCTAGAAACCGGGCTGGACCTGGGCCAGACCAAGCCCGGTCCAGGCCCGGCCCATTGACACCCCTAATAAAAAGTATGTCGAAATGGAAGTGGCGACTAATAAAGAAAAGAGGGGGTTTAAATGGCGACATATGAAATGGACGCCAATTTGGTATTTTTAATTGGCATGGCGGCCTAGGAAAAAAGGTAAGAAAAATGTTTGAAAATTACGACCACTTAGATGGTCACGATTTTAAAATCTTTTTAAAATTATTTTTGGCAAGTCTAATTCGCGACGGTTTAATACGTCACGATTTTGGGGAGAATTTTGGTAATAAAGTCTTTCCTAAAATGACTGTCTAATGTGCGTCTGATCACCCGGTCACACTTTTTAAATCGAGACCACTGAATCTGTCGCGATTTAACAATCGTACTGAATCTCGAAATTTAGGCCAGATCTCTCACTCCTACTGTGTTTGACATCTTGAGATGCGTGCCAACCTCTATAAAATACTATCTCTCACCATGTGTCCTCCCTAAGGCCCCAATGTTCAAGAGTTCTCTCTTCTAGTACTTAATGTTATTTCTTTTGAGAATTTGTGAGGGGAGAGCCCACTGTGGGAGAACAACTTGTGCTACCCATGTTGCTGTCGTTCCACCTCTGCACGACGTCCATGCAAGAAGCCGTCCATGCCAAAGTCGTTGCGTTGCTGCTGTGTACACATGAAAGAACACAAGAAGGCCACGTTCGTGCTCCTATGTAGGAGTGTCAATAGATCGGATCCAGATCGGATCCTTCGTGATCCGAACCCGGATCCGAATCCACATGATGCAGATCTAACCCCAGGTCCGAATTTAGAGTAGTTTTCGAATCCGGATTCGGATCGGATCCGGGTCAAATCTGATTTTCTATTATATTGTATCTTAGTGCTTTATTAAATATAATAAAAAAATCTAAAAAAAGTAAAAAAAAAAAAATATCAAGCTGTGCTGGAAACAAAATGAGTCATTCTCCTAAAATTCCAAAAAACTTATACACATCCATCATCATCTATAGCATAAATCTGGAAGCAAAAATAAAATCGAGTTCTTGAACAAGATGTATGTAGCACGGTATACTTTCTCGCTTCCATCCTTCAGTTAACAAAAAAAAAATCATCAAAAGGTATGAAGCAAGGCACTGGAGTTCTACGCCAAAAGAAAACCCACGGTGCACCTGAGACAAACGAAGAGCACATCAACAAAGAACAAAAAGCATTAGTATCTGAACAAACAATTCTCAAAATCTACGCTAGAAGATAGTAACTCTAACCACAGAGAAAGATCCTAAAGGAAGATAAACAAAAGTCCAGAACCCTAAAAACCACGATCCAACCAAGTTCAAATCTTAGAAAAGGGATGCCCAAACCTGCATCTGGAAATCCGCTCCAAAGCTTGGCCTTCCACCTTCTAGCAGTTCCAGCCCACATGTCGCATCCATGGGTGTCCGATCGGCCCCGCCTCACCAGGAGAGAATGCAAGTAGAGGGGGAAGTGCGGATCGACTACATATCTGACGAGAAGAATCACTGAGGAGAAATGCAATGGAACACAGATCAAGAATTGGGGAAGACATGAAGTGAGAGAAAGAAGAAGAGAGAAGAAAGTGGAGAAGGGAATGAGCAGGGAGCGGCCCGGAGCGCTCTATTCTCGCTGGAGTGCTCTGTTTTCCTCGTCGTATCGCCAACGGAGGGGGGTTGGCAGCCTCGGAGAAGGGGGATGGCCGCTGCGGAGAATGGTGGAAGAAACCCTAGGCTGCGTGCGAGTCTGAAGAGATGGGAAGCTCGCACGACCCCTTTTTCCCTCGGACTGGGTTTTCGGCGCCAGAATGGGAACCCGAAATTGTTATTTCAGATAACAAGACGTGCCCCGAATCGGCTGGAAATATTATTTCGGGTCAAAGTAGCTGATCTGAATCCGATTTTAAATTCGGATCCGGATCGAGTTCTTGGATCTCGTGGATCCATTGACAGGGCTACTCCTATGTAACAGGGAAGAGCCCTTTTATATCTTTTCTTCCTTTTGGTTCTCTGCGAGGGTTCCTTTTTCCACTTATTTTTCTACTCATCTCTCTCTGTTATATCCTTCTTATTCTTTTAACCTATCCCCTCTTCCCACTCGTTCTCTCTCTGTTATCTCTTCTTTTCTTATTTTTTTTAACCTATCTCCCTCTTCCCACTCGTTCTCTCTCTGTTATCTCTTCTTTTTTTTTTTTTTTAACCTATCTCCATCTTCCCCTCGTCTCTCTCTCTCTGCTATCTCTTCTCTTTTATTTATTTCTTCCTCTCCACTGTTCTCTCTTCTATCTATTCTATTTTATTATCCTACCACCGTTCTTTCTTTTCTATCTACTTATTATTATTTTTTTTCTTTCCACCATCTCTCTCTTTCTCCCAACCTATATTCTTTATTTAATTATTTTCTTTTAAAATTTTCTCTCCCTTCATGCAAGAGGCCAACACATGCAATTAAAGTATCCCATGCAATGCCATCACATGAAAGCCATGCAAATAAGTCAGCAAATAAATCATGCTATGAATGAAGTCTACATGCCAATAAATTTCCCTTTTGTATTTTTTTATTTTAATTCATGCATGCACATTCACCACGTTGAGATCTTCACTAAAGTGCACACATTGCACATCATACACAATCTTTAATCACACACAACATGCATGCTTCTTACTATGTCTTTAGGAGTTTAAAAAGTCAAACATGGTGAGTTCTACTCTATGTTTCATCTCCTTTATTTCTATTTAAGAATTTGATACTACACATTCACTTGGCTAATTCATATTGTCTTTCTTTTATCTTTGTCGTTTCAGGGTAATCAAATTGAAGAAGCATTCTACCACGGTCGGCCGTGTTCGTAGAAGAAGATAAGAACCCCATCGTCTCAATCTTCTCACTATAGGTACTTTTTGCGATCACCTCCTTCTTGCACTTTGCTGCAATCTTTATTATTATACTCCTGTGACACCCACGTGTGTCTGGCGATCACGTACACATCCAAGAATTGTGCTCCATCTTCCTCTTTATTTTTCTTCTATTTTCTTTGTGGAGACTTGAGTCTTTTAAGATGAGGGTCAGGATCTACACCCGCAGACTCCATCACCTCCTTCCACTAGCTGAAGAAGTCCTTCCGCGACAACTTCTTGGGCGGGAGGTCACAACCCTGCACAGCTGCCTCACTGCTGGCCGTGTGGCAGAAAAAGGCGAAGCCCTCTGGGACTATTTTCAAAATTCCAGAGTGAAGCCTTACGCATCCACGTCTGGACGTCCTACTCACCACTAGTGCCTCATTCAGGGCACACGCGACAGATTCCTCCAACGGACGCTGGGGGTGCAACAACGAACAACCCTGGAAGAACTCCTATCAACCGCCCAACACATGCTGTGTGCGAGGAATGCCTTTGGCAAGCAGATCCGACCAGGGCGACCAGACAGAGAAGAAGCGGCCTTTCGACAACGGATTCGACCAAGAACGAAAGAAGGCCGGCGCAACGGGGATTGCCGCGTTGGCCACGCCCATAACAGAATATACCCCCTTCATGGTAGCTCCCGCACAAATCTTAGCCAAGATCCGGAACAAGGAGTATGTTCGGTGGCCTGCCAGGATGCGCTCTGATCCCCGCAGGCGCAACCACGGTAAATACTGTCACTTTCACTGCGACCACGGCCACGACACCTCCGAATGCTGCCAACTCAAGGACGAGATTGAATCTTGATCAAGCGCGGCTACCGTGGACTGATTGTGCGTCGAAATGAAGATAGCTCGAGACACCGAGAAAGGACCCCCAAGCAGCCATCAACAACGAGCCAAACGGGCAGGAGATCAATGTGATTACGGGAGGTCCAGGCGCGGGCGGAGAAAGCAGCCATAATCGACGCAACTATGCTCGGAGGATGCATCAGGTGGTGTGGTCCATCCACCTAGTCCGCATGCGCACAGTTCAAAGAGGCCATCACCTTTCGAACAACGACCTTGTAGGAGTTACGACTCCACATACTGATGCACTGGTCATTTTGGCCACCATCAATCATTGTACTGTGCGCCGTATTTGGTGGATATGGAAGTGCCCTTGACGTGTTATCTTACGATTGTTTCCTTTTTATGGGTTTGAAAGCCGAGCAGCTGTCTCCAGTGGAAACGCCTCTGTTCGACTCTCTGGAGTTTCGGTGCATCTAATGGGTCGGATCCGTCTACCCATTACTCAGGGAACAATATCAAAAAGTGTGACCAGATGGTAGAATTCCTGGTGATCAGAAGCATGTCAGGATACAATGCCATCTCCATAGAGGTCTGATCGGTCGCATCAAGGCTGTACCCTCATCATTGCACCAAAAGATGAAGTTCCCCACCTCTCATGGCGTAGGTGAGGTGCTCGGAAGCCAGCGCGAGTCTCGGCGGTGTTATGTTCTCTCACTAAGAGACAAGCAACCCATAGTGGAAGACCCAGTGGTTCTGCCCGCACCCACCGAAGAGGCTTCAACCAGCTGAGGAACACCAGCCGAAGATCTACTGCCGATCCAATGGACGATGACCCGAACATGTCCTCTACATCGGTGGTCACTACCGACAGCGAGCAACTTCACTACAGAGAATTCCCACTCGTAAATCTGGACGCATTCGCATGGTGGGACGACAAGCTGTCAAGCATCCCACCAGAGGTGATCACTCACCATTTGAACCTGGACTCAAAGGTGCCACCTGTGCAGCAGAGAAGGTGTCCTATCAATCGAGAACGGCAAACCGTGATCCATGATCACGTCAACAAAAGCCGATCAACTGGTCTACTCCGAGAAGCCCAGTATCTGAGGTGGATCTCCAATGTAGTCCTCGTCCGCAAGGCTAACGGCAAATGGCGGGTGTGCATGGATTACAAAGATCTCAACAAAGCAACGCCGAAGGATAACTTTCCTTTACCATGCATTGATCAGCTGGTAGATGCAACATCTGGGCACGAGCTTCTCAGCTTTCTAAATGCCTACTCTGGTTATGACCAGATCAGCATGCATCCCGAACCAAGATGCCACAAGTTCGTGACCGACCTCGGCCTCTACTGCTTCACGAGAATGTCGTTCAGACTAAAGAGCACAGGTGCAACATATCAACGACTGGTCAACAAGATGTCAAACAACAGATAGGGTGCAACATGGAAGTCTATTCGATGATATGCTTGTCAAAACCCACCCAAACACCGACCACATCGACGACCTGGTGGAGACTTTCATAACTCTATGAAAGTACAATATGAAGCTCAACCCAGCAAAGTGTGCCTTCGGCGTTCGCTCGGGAAAATTCCTTGGCTTCCTCGTGTCCAACAGAGAATAGACGAAAATCCCGAAAAAAATAAAGCGGTACTAGAGAATGAGCCCTGAAGACGATACATGACGTCCAAACGGCTCACTGGACGCCTTGCGGCGCTCAACCGGTTCGTGTCCCGAGCAGCGGAGAGAAGCTTCTGTAGACGCGAGATTTGGCCCATCTTCCGCAAGGCTCTTTTGTGGCCCATTAAGCCTCGTTTGACCGTTTGTGACTTGCCTCGATACCATTTAGACGGCAAGCATCGATGGCCGCCGACTACTGGTTGGCGGCAAGCCCCCTTGACGTTGACCCATCTTGCGTCCAATATCCATGGACGTCTGTATGAGGTTGGCGGCAGGATCTCTTGACGTCAAATGGTTCCTGGTCTGCGCAACTGCCCTGAGAATATAGCCAACAGCACCTTTCTCTCGCCCATCGCCATCCACCGCATGGGCGACCGTTCCCAACGGGCATATGGGCAACCTTGGCACTCCCTTGACCCAGTAAAAATCCCATGTTGGCCTCTCCCCATTGCTTGGAGCCTTTCGACTTGGATTGCCATGTGTACAAGTGTGTTTTCTTCCACCTTGAGCATCCAAGGCAGCTGAGCTTGAGCTCACTGTCTATTTAACCCCCCTAGAGCCCTCTAAGCAAAGGGAGAGGAGCCTGGACGTCCACATGCTGACCCTTTTGAAGAGGAGAGAGAAATTGCACCCGAGCTCATCAAGTCATCCTCTTCTTCCTCTCCGAGTTGGGACGTCCAGGAGGGCTGCTTTGAAGCTGGAGGAGCCCTGCAAGGAGCTACAACATCATCAACGAGGATCTACACCTCCTCCCTCTCTCTTTCTTAACTCTCTTCTCTTAGTTACATGCATATCACACACACTCTCCCACTCACTCTAGTCACGTAGGTCCTCTCCCTACACACCTAGAAAGGGGTTCCCACCAAAAAAACGGAGGGAAGAAGGGTGGTCATAGCATTTGGCCCCCCCTCTCAAGTCCGCAACGGGTACGAGACTCACCTTTTGGCTGTCTCTTCACATTTGGGCATTTACTACTCTGTCATTAGTCTTATAGAGTGTCTTTTTGTGGTAGGAACAACACGCAGGAGACCGCGGAGCTCTTCTCCTTTGGCCGGCTGAAGGAGGAGAAGTTGAAGCCCTCGTCTCCATCTGCTGCGCGAGGCGACCACACCGGCGCGATTCTAATACTCCTTGGGCACAGGTAAGGCCCTGTTGATCACACACTCCCATCCATTTTGCTTGTTTTCTTTGTTTTCCCTCTAGTCAACTCAGTCAACCGAGGTTCACGAGGTCAACCGGCAAACCCCATCATCATCATCGCCAACGAGAGTTCGGCGGCGTCCGCGAGCACCCGGGAGGTCCGGAGATCGGCCGGGGACGGCGCGGAAACGAGACGTCCACAGCTCTTTTCTGGCGATCACGGTGGGACAACACTGCTGCTGCGTTCTGTGTTCATCCAGGTAGACGACAAGATATCCTTCCGTCTACCCAGTAAACGTCCACCGTTCCTGCCGTTACTTTCCTGTTAGCGTCCACTGCTGTTGTAGTCTACCTGTTGTTAGCGTCAGTCGATATTGCCGTCTACTGTTTCTGATGAACTGTGCGTCCATCGTCTTGACGTTTATGTTCACAGAAGCATGCTTTTTTTTTCCTATTTTTTATTGTTTGCTTTGATTTTCCTTTCTGTTTGCTTACTGTCTGTCACTAACAGTCTTAAGTCACTGGGGGGTCATCTTTCTCACCTCTTCTAGCCTCCCCTCACATTCTAGGATCACCCTTCCTTGGTTTACAACCTTTTACTCGAGGATTCCCTCTCGGGTAAATCGGGTTGGCTCCAAGGAAACTCTGTAAGTCCCTAAATTCCGTAGATTCCTCACGGTACGGGGCAGGAGGACCTTTACCCTCCCTATCTAGCTCACCTACTCACCGGGATTCAAGTGAGATTTGAGAGAACGGCCTTTACAAGTCAAGTTAACACATAACTTTGACATTTAAAAATCTTGGGGACGTTGTTTGATAACATTGTTTGGTAGAAATCCATACTTCTGCTAAAAACAGTGAAGTTAGTCAACTTTAAACCATTTTAAAATCAGTAGGTTGTGTGCTAATGGACACTTGTTGGACCCTGTCAACATGGCTAATGAACCGGCATTTGAGTTTGATGATAATGTCAATGAGATTGTCGGTATGATAAACACTGATGTTCACCCGAGGAATCAGTCCAATCATCCTCCCAGGCCGACAATGAGGAAGTCAGCTTGAGGGTCAACCCCACTCACGCCCAAAATGCTCAAGAAGACCCCGAGTTTTCTAAACTCATGTCGCTATTCGCCCGATGAATTATTTCTATGCTTTCCAAGCATACCATCCGGGCAGCGGCGTCTCCCTCCACTCCATCCCTACCCCTTTCAACGCCTCTACATCTAGGCCCTCTCCTAGGCCGGTCACCTCACCCCGGGTGCCCGTCTCTACCTTCATTCCTTCCCTACCCCCGCTCCATTCCCTACTCCTATTCTCACTCCTCCTACCGCCCATTCACCACCTGTTCAAATCACACCCCCACCCAATCCGAATCCTTCCCCTTCCGAGGTGGAAGGTCTTGTTAGGAAGCTCCTGGCTGAGTCCCTATCTTTGTCAAAGCCTCATTCCCTCCAGAATTACTGCAAGCTTCCAATGCTTATTTCCCTCCGGGTTTCAAGGCCCCGAAGTACCGCAAGTACGACGGGACCTCGATCCTCAGTTCCATCTTGCTGGATTCACCATGGATTCCCACCGATGGATGTACGATCGGGTCTTTTAGTTCACCTCTTCCAACAATCGTTAGAAGGGAAGCTTGAGGTGGTTCACCTCCTTCCCGCATCGGACCTCATTAATTTGACATCGTCTCCGAGCGATTCATCTCCCACTTCTCATATATGGCCACCCAAGTCCTACACTTCCTGACTTGGTGGCAGAAAAGATGAAGCCGGACGAAGACTTTGTCACATTTGCCAATCAGTGGAGATCCTGGCTTCAAAGCCACATACCCATCCCGGAGTCCCAGGCCATAACTATGTTGGTTACCAACACCACCCCTGCACTCCACTCTATCTTAATGCTAAGTGAGTTCCCCTCCTTCGCACATCTTTATAATCGAGCTAGGGTGGTTCAGAATCAGATCAAGTACTCCTCTCTTCCACACTTCTTTGAAGGGAAGCCCAAGGGACGCAACGCTCCCGCGGCACCTATCACCGAGGGGGTGATCGTCGACGAGTCGATTAATGCCTGCTGTCAGCCGTTGAGGCCTCCTAACCAATCTTCTAATCCTCCATCCAATCCTCACCAATTTCCGTTACAGCCTTCTATGCCCTATTCAACTGTTCCTCCATCTTCTGGCTATATTCGCCCGGTCCTAAGAGATCATACTATCCTGCTCTCCCAGAATCCCTTGGGGATATTTCTTCCTCCTCATGTCTTGCATGCTATCCAACTCCCACCACAAAAGGAAGGTGTGCATCCGAGGGCTGATACTTCAAAGTATTGTCCCTATCATAGGGCCCCGGGTCACGAAATCCATAATTGTTTCACTTTCGGTGACTGGGTGTATGATTTGAATGAGCAGGGTAGGATCAATTGGACGATGTCAAGGTCACCATTTTCAGTCTAGAAGAGATCTCGGTATTGTGCAGAATCCTCTCCCCAACCATCAAAATAATAATCCCTCCTCCTCCAAATCCCAAGAAAGGGTCAACACCATGACACAGTCAGAACCTCGGGTTGTGAGGAGAGGACAACAATGGGGGGTAGAAGTTTGGAGAATGGTACCCATGCACTTCTGTAGAGTCTCAGGACCTTCCCCCATTATAGGGGCACCTAGTAAGGAAAAGGGGCATGAGGCCAAAGAACCAGTCAGACTAAGGGCATTCAGTCATTACTCAACTCAGCCCATCACCCAAATTGACAAGCTTTCTAATCCAATTGCCAAGCCATTGCCAATTCAGCTCATCTTGTCACCAATCTTAAGAGCAGCTTTGCAACTCCCAATCCTCTCCTGCTAGAACCTGAATATCTGAGATCTGTAGGATATGGAGCCATTATTCCATGGCAATCTGCTTTCTTAAAGATGGTTCTTTCTACTCCACAGGAGATCAAACCATCTCTCTCAGGCTAGTGTGCCATATTAGCTTTCTGTGTCAAACCTGCACCTAGCTCATTGCTTGGTCCCTTTCCTCTCATCAAGTCAACACCCTTAACAATCCTTCGAGTCCCTCAATCTCAGTCATGGTTGACTTTTTCAACAAGGACTCAAAGGGATTTGTTCTCCACTGAGTCCCCTACAATGTGCCTATCTTCCAAGATCAGGGGCAACCTTTTCATTCTAGCTGGATCCCTCTACCTCCTTTTCAAACAAGGCACTTTCAGGGATACGTTGGCTACTTCATTATGCTTGGGCTTTGGCTTCAGAGGACATGCTATCTTTTATAAGGTCCGTTGTCTTTTCTTGTACCAATTTTATATCGGGCCGTCTTCAAATAATGGAACCTCCATGAGGGGCAATTCCACTCGGGCTTGGGACACACCGTTTCAGCCCCTCACACTCCTTTCTCGAGACCAATCCATACTGCTCAAAAGAATTTTATTTTTGCCTCTATCAAATTCAGTCCCTTTCTCTATGCTTGAGGGGGACCCCAATTCACTTATTCTTCCTAAGCCTCCTGACTTGGTGAAGTTCACTTCTTCCCAACATTCTTCCTATCACCGGGGGCATTCCTTTCTCCCATGGACCTTGTTGTTCACCGTATGCTCCCTCATCCTCCTTCTTGTATATTCTCTTATCTCACCTTACTCAATTCACATCCATCGTTATCACCATCCAATTCTTTCTTCTCGCCTTCTGTCTCACTCCTCTGTTCTCTCATTGTTATCATCCAAGGTGCTGCGCAAAAAAGGTAAATTGGTTTGCAGATACCTCTTTGAGGGCAATCCTCCGCCTGAGGCCATTCCTCTTCATAAGCTCATCTTTGAAAATAGCTAGAAGGCCCAGGTGAGATCTCTGCCTAGGGGCATTCCGCTCGGGATGTTCCCACTCATTGTACATAGCATTTTAGAATTGCTCAATTTTTTTACTTTCTCAATTTTTACACAAAAAAAAAAATATATATATATAAATATATATATATATATATAAATCCAAAAATTTATAAAAAGCAAAAATCCAAAAAAAAATGGTGTATATATTGTGTACATTTTCCCCCCTAAATATCTTTTAGAACAAAAAAAAAAAAGAAAAAAAAAGAGGAGTCAATAGATGGCAACTGTCATGCATCTCAAGTCACTTGTTAAGGAGTAAGAGGCCATGAGTGAACTAAGGACCTTGGTCTAGCAAAGTCATGGAAATTTCTGTCAGGCGTCATAACCAAGCTTTTGGAGGACAAATCAACATTCACACACCACACATCTCAAATTTTGAGTCATCACTCCAAGACAGTTATTTGTCTCAGGACATAAAAGGTTACAATCCTCCTTCTTCTTTCACTCGACGGATCGAGACACTCAACACCCTTAAACTGCTGAGCTTAGCAGTCGAGACAACTTCCCCTAAGGTGAGACTAAACACCAGAGCACGTGAAGAGGGCAATGTCCCCGCAGGCAAACAAAAGAAGGAACAAAGAAAATCAATCAAAAGGAAAGAAAAGAAAAGAGCCTGGTCGTGACCGTGCCTGGAGATAAAATCCCCCATCCAATTCAAAGTCAAGTGCTACATTGTTTGAGTTTTTCCCTAGCCGATTGTGGTAGGGCAATACGGGTGCTCGGCAAAGTAGGGTTGCTAGGTTCTGACCCTGGGGTCCCCCCCGAAACACCTCACCTTGAGCCCGCTAAGCCACGCATGGCAGGTTTTCTCACCCAAATAGCACCTTACAAAGTCTAGGGGCAAGCAAGTCAAAATTTGATAGTCTGAAATCACCTGAAAGGGGCATATTGTCCAAGACTGTCTCAGCTCATCCACTTTAACGGGTTTTGCTGATCCTCTCGAGAAGTTTATCTCCTTATTTATTCCTTTCTCCCTTGAGGATTCAAGACCTCTGAGGTGTCTAAAGGACAATTTCTTTTGAGGATGACAACTTTATTTTCAAAATCACACTACATGTTGGTTTGTTCACAAGAGGCGAGGTTATTGCCATGAAGAATCTTCATGTTTCTACTGGACCAAGTTCTCGTTACTTCATCAGCCTCATGCTCTTTCAGTGCATAAAGATAGTTGCCAGTTGTTGACCCCAAAATGGCTTCCCAAATGCCGTATTTTCGGCCTGATCTGCTGGCCAATAGGCGTCCAGATCGGTTGACGTCAGTGTCAGGTTAGCGGCAATATTTGTTGACGTTAACTGGGATCTGGCGGCAATCGGGGTGGACGTTTATCCCCCTGGAAATTTTCAAAATTCTATATTCATATGGCCATTATATTTATCTGTGCTTCAAGTTGTTTTGCAGATATCTAAGCACAAGCTGCACTTCAAAGTTTGGAACGCTCATGCGACCTTGAGCGTTACAGGTATGTCTAACATAGGACCCCACCAGAGGCGAATAAACTTGGAGACCGTGAACCCCTGAGTTCCCCTTTAACCAAAAACATGATGGGTTTGCGATCTCTCAGTTATTCGTATGGCCTTTAGAATTTCCTCTGGTGCTACTTGCATTTTAGATAGGCACCCCACACCACAGCATCTTCACTGCTAACATTCTCTTACTAACAATAAAAAAAAAATGGTGATTTCCTCGATCATATGATTGCTCCATGGCTCCCCCAGCTCAGTAGCCTACCGGTCCACCCTTCATGAATATCCAATTGATATCGGGTCTTTGTTGCCACCATTCTCCACTTGTCCCCACCGTGCATATCACAAATAGTCAAGCAGCCTTATTGAGTTCATTTGAGCCTTCGCCAGCCGCGTTCTTAATTCCGGACTTCAGGCTTTCCAAGCATGTGATCCAGTTAGAATCTTTTGATAATCCTTGAGAGATCAACCAACCCCTTGTCTCCACGACCTCCTAAATTCGGGACCGACGTCCTGATTAGGCTAGCGAGCCCACGAGCTCCGGTTATGAGACCCTCCTGATTCAACCGTTATTTACAACTCCTTTGACTCAGACACGCCAGAAACTAGTCAAAGTCCAACACGCCATGCCAGGGACCCTGCCATTGGGTCGCAGTTGTAGTTACACGGGTAGATCACCCTTTTCTTACCCCTATTTGTCTATCAGACGATACGTCTCATTATTCTAGCCTGACTCTTTCGTTTGGTTCGCTAGAATTCCTATCCTCAGGAGATGATCCTCATCAAATCTCTGCGTCCTTTGTTTACCGAGACACCAAACTTTCAGTCCGCTCTACTCCCCTGCAAGACCATACGTCTCGGAGGGGCATTTGTAGACGCGAGATTTGGTCCACTCCGCAAGGCTCTTTTGGCCCATTAAGCCCTCATTTGAACTGTTTGTTGACTTGCCCGGATACCATGTAGACGGCAGCATCGATGGCCGCCGACGACTACTGGTTGGCGCAAGCCCCCTTGACGTTGACCCATCTTGACGTCCATATCCATGGACGTCTGCATGAGGTTGGCGGCAGGATCTCTTGACGTCAATATGGTTTACCCTGGTTTGTGCAACTGCCCCGAGAATATAGCCCACTAGCGTCTTTCTCTCGCCCATGCACCGCATGGGACCGTTCCCAACGGCATATGGGCCACCTTGGCACTCCCCTGACCTAGTAAAAATCCCATGTGGCCTCTCCCCATTGCTTGTAGCCTTTAGACTTGGATTGCCATGTGTACAAGTGTGTTTCTTCACACTTGAGCATCCAAGGCAGCTGAGCTCGAGCTCACTGTCTATTTAACACCCCCTAGAGCCCTCTAAGCAAAGGGAAGAGGCTGGAGGTCCACATGTTGACCCTTTGAAGGAGGAGAGAGAAAATGCACCCGAGCTTCATCAAGTCATCCTCTTCTTCCTCTCACGAGTTGGGACGTCCAGGAGGGCTGCTTTGAAGCTGGAGGAGCCCTTGCAAGGAGCTACAACATCATCAACGAGGATCTACCCTCCCTCCCTCTCTCTTTCTTAACTCTCTTCTCTTAGTTACATGCATATCACACACACCTCTCCCACTCACTCTAGGCACATAGGTCCTCCACTACACACCTAGAAAGGGGTTTCCCAACCAAAAACGGAGGGAAGAAGGGTGTCATAGCATTTGGCCACCCCTCTTCTCAGTCTGCAACGGGTACGGGACTCACCTTTTGGCTGTCTTTCACGTTTTGGGCATTTACTACTCTGTCATTAGTCTTATAGAGTGTCTTTTTGTGGCAGGAACAACACGCAGGACCGCGGAGCTCTTCTCCTTTGGCCGGCTGAAGGAGGAGAAGTTGAAGCCCTCGTCCCATCCGCTGCGCGAGGCGACCACACCGGCGCGATTCTAATACTCCTTGGGCACAGGTAAGGCCCTGGCGATCACACACTCCCATCCATTTTTCTTGTTTTCTTTATTTTCCCTCTAGTCAACTCAGTCAACCGGAGGGTCAACGAGGTCAACCGGCAACCCCATCATCATCATCGCCAACGAGAGTTCGGCGGCGTCCGCGAGCACTCGGGAGGTCCGGAGATCAGCCGGGGACGACGCGGAAACGAGACGTCCACAGCTTCCCCTTCTTCAAATTGCTGCGAGTCCCCAAAGGCACCTCACCATAAGGGGGGAGGTATTGTGGATTCAGGATTGTGAAGCGACCTTCACCGAGCTAAAGGAATACCTCGCCACTCTGCCAATTCTCTCAAAACCAGTTCTTGGAGAACAATTGTTCGTGTACTTATCAATCATCAAACACCCATCAGCATGGTCCTTATTAGAGAGGAGTCAGCAGTTCAACATCCGATCTACTACGTCAGCAAAGTACTACAACCAGCCTGAAAGGAGGTACCCTCGAGCAGAGAAGCTCGCTCTGGCACTCGTCACAATTGCGCGGAAGCTTAGGCCGTACTTACAAGCCATCCAATCACGGTGTTTGACCGAACAACCACTGAAGCTTATCTTACAACATCCAGAGGCTTCTAGAAGGCTTATCAAATGGCTATGAGCTCGGGGAGTTCGAAATTGACTACCGCCCAAGGACTGCTATCAAGGCTCAGGCGATAGCAGACTTCGTAGCAGAATGTACGCTCTCCCGACCAGATGGACCTGTTGCCCAGCTAGGTAGCCCCGGGGGGGGGGTGAATGGGTCTTTAAAAATTCTTCTGCAAATACCTGTTCACTAAAATGTTCACACACAAAGACACACTTTGATGGATGTTAGTTATTGTTAGGATAAACAACAATCACACAAAGAAGCAATCACACACACATGAGTTTATTCTGGTTCGGATCTCCTCTCCTTAGGAGTCCTACGTCCAGTCCCTGAGCAACAACTCAGGATTTCACTAACTAGGGTACAGTCCCCCTATGGAC
>JACBKR010004528.1:0-23292 GCA_014218235.1 Colocasia esculenta | reverse complement strand
TTTTTGAAATAGCTAGAGAACAGACAAGGGACATGCACATGAACAAGTTCGAAAAACACACGAGTAATGGCTGAAAAAATAGTACTCTCAAGGACTCGTAGCACAAGTTGAACACGTCCAGCTGCTCAAGATCAGAATGCGATTAGTGATTCAAGTGCATTTTTAGACAAACACTCAAGAGTGGTTGAAACATGTTGTACAGGTCTGGCATGGTTTCATGTTGTGTATAGATGTTTATGGTACAACCTCTCGACATCTTAAAGAAATTATAGGCTCACGGAATCTTATAGAGGTCCTGATGAGAGAGTTTCAGTTCAATAGAGGAATACTCAACAGAGAATTCTCACAACGTCAAGAAGAGTGTGGAACATTGTTTCGGTGTTCTAGAGGACTTCTAGAACTACGGAGCAGCGATAACGGTGTTCCAAAACTTTGATGTAAATGAAAACAAGTCCTTAATTATTATGTATTTTAATTTCAAGATTACTAACCAGATACTTTATGAAAATTGGTTTGAGAGTTGTGAAAGTGTATAATTTCATGAGAAGTCAGGGTATCAGATAGATCATAGAAATTTTAACAAGAGAGTATATTTTATTTTAATTAACATGTAGTTCTTTGTTAGCATATTTAAAACTTAAACAATCATTAACATTAGTATATCGAGTTTTTATGGCACTATTTGAATGTAAATTAGGGCTTTGGACTCACATTCTGAATGCGGTCAGGGTCTAACCTGTGATCAGAAAGCGGTCTTGTACCCCAACACAATCAAATTAAGTGAAGGTGGGGGACTTTATTTGCGCATCTTGAACATGGAGTATTGTACGATTGCGTTTAGGAGGTGGTCTTTAGTGTCACTATGTTCTCTACAAAGAGAACCCGAGATGACACTTATACAATAAAATGCATGGATCTCGACGAATAAAGCATGAAAAATAACTAGTTTTAAAATGTTGCTAGTATGCTCACGGAAATAAAAAATTTGACATAAGAACATGGATGGAATAGTATTTGAGATGAAGAAAAAGGCTTGAATTATCATAAAAAATGAACTTTGGGTTCCAAATACACTCATATGAACGAAAGAAATTGGAGAAACATGGGGATCACATTCTTGGCATAAAAAGCAACCTACAGGAGTGTTTAATTAGACTTTGCCTGAAAGAATATCTACCTTTGAGTAAACTTGGGAGATAAGGCAAGAACGGGAAGAACACTTCTAGGGTTTTTCTCTCCACAAAATCCTCCTCTCCAGTTGGCCTTCTCACATCCAAGAGTTCTCCAAGTATAAATTGGAGGTTTTCCACTGCAAGTTCTTTCCTGATTATACGCGTCGTAAGAGGAGGGACTAAGTTCACGAGCTGACACAGGGTACATGACTATTGAATAGTACCATCAAAAATTTGTCCAGTTGTTGAGACATGTCTCCCATGTTACTAGCAACGAGTAGGCCCAATAGAGTGCTTCATAGTCGAGCAGCAACCTGAGTTGAGGTGGGCCATGTCTACCCACCTGTGCGACACCTTGACAATTGTCGTAGTGAGGGATAGTGCCTTGGAAAGGGAGTCCAAACACTAGCAACAATAGGGAGGAGCCCCTACATGGGTACCACGTACGAGTGCCCTTCTGGTAATCAGGGCAGCATGACATCTTCTTCTTCACGCACGGGTGGTTCTGCCTATGATCGAAGTTTAGAATATGTTCTCTTGTGGGGGTAGGCAGCGACATCAATAGTAGGGGCCCATCAAGAGGTTGTGGAGCAATCTGTTCAGTAGGGGAGCACAGCAAAAATAGCAAGACATGGTCTGCTACACTTGTGGATAGCCAGGACACTTAGGTGAGAAAGTCCAATGGGCAAAGTCAGCAGCAGCAGCCAGCACAATCACAGTTCTTGCAACAGGCACCACAAATGTAGAACCCTCCCCAGTAGTAGGCGCAGCATTAGTACCAGTAGTAGGGATAGTACCTACTACAGTAGCAACATCAGCAGTACCAGCAGCCACCACACTAGCATGACAACCCTCACTCGAGAGGAGGCTGAGGCTTCATACCTAGTCGTAGGTATAGTATCTATCCTTAGTAGAGCTGCTCCTGTTTTGATTGATCTTGAACCTCCCACTATCTCATCTTAGAGGAGTTTTACAGGTCCCTTTTTTATTCTACCCTGAGAGCCATGTGATGTTTGGCTGAGCTTCTTTCGGGTGACTATATTGTTCTCTTGGTTACCTAGAGGGTGTCACCATTGAGGTCTAGGGTTACCATTGCTGGCCAGACTGTTTATTTTACAAATATGTGATTTTGATGTCATCCTTAGCATGGATTGGTTGGAGGCTCAATCTATAGTGATGGACTGTCAGCGGAAGAACTATACAGTTTGAGATACCTAGAGCTCTTATTCTTTGCTCTTGAGGTACCCGGTCTACTCACTGGCCCTATGTTTCCTTCTGTAGAGCTTGGCATCTATTCGAGATGGCTATGTTGCATACCTTGCCTCTATTTGTTTCTCAGAGTCCGTGAGTGTCTATTTCAGATGTGTCTATTGTTTGTGAGTTTCCAAATGTATTTTCAGAGGATCCACCAGGGTGCTGCCTGAACGAGAGGTAGATTTCTTCATTGAGTTGTTTCCGAGGATGATGCCCTTTTCCAAGGCATCATATCGGATGGCTTAGTAAATTGCGAGAATTAAAGTGCCAGTTGGAGGAGTTTCTTGAGAAGGGCTTCATTCATGTGAGCGTTCATCATGGGGTTAGGAAGAAGGATGGCAATCTGAAGTTGTGCATTGATTACTGGCAACTGAATTAGGTGACAGTGAAGAACAAGTATTTGTTGCCCAAGGATAGATGATTTGTTCGTTATTTGCAGTAGGCCACAGTGTTCTTGAAGATTGACTTTAGATCCAGATATTACCAGTTGAGGATCAGGGAGTCAGATATCATAGGATGGCTTTTCCGTACCCACTATGGCCACTTTGAGTTTGTCGTGATACCTTTTGGCCTCACAAATGCATTGGCAGCTTTCATGGACCGGAAGCACAGAGTGTTTCCCAATACTTGGGAAAGTTCATGGTCATGTTTGTGAATGACATTCTAGTCTACTCAGCTTCGTAGGAGAAGCACGAAGAGCACTTGAGGATCGTGTTAGGGGCATTGTGGAGTCACCAACTTTATTACAAATTCAACAAATGTGAATTTTGGGTAAAGGAGGTGCACTTCTTCGAGCACATGATCTCAGGTGCCGATGTGGTAGTGGATCCTGCCAAGGTTGAGGCAGTGTTGTCTTGGGAAGTCTACTATGCTTCTAAAGGTTCGTAGTTTTTTGGGTTTGGCAGAATACCATTAGATGTTTATTCAGGACTTCTCTAGGGTTGTTGAGCAGTTGACCAAACTGACCAGACGTGAAACCAAATTTGTGTGGACGGAAGAGTGTGAGCAGAGTTTTCAAAGCTGAAGTGGAGGTTGATGTTGAACCACTCCTATATTTTACCCTTATATTTTGGTAATAACAAAATTTATGATTAATTAAATATCATTAAAAATATTTATATCATATTTTCCTAATAAATATAAATTTATGGTATTTTGGTGATAACAAAACTTATGATTAATTAAATATTATTAAATATATTCAATATTATATTGTTCTAATAAATATAAATTTATAGAATTATTGTTGTGTGATTTGCACTAAAAAATTAAATCGATGTCCATTCAATATACATCGATTTCAGTTCACAAAGTGCTACATCGATTTGCTTGAAAACATGGATTTGTCTCTCACATCGATTTGGTAAGTGAAACATCGATTTCTTCAAAGATCGATTGATAAGTGAAAACATGGATTTGCCTCTCACATCGATTTGGTAAGTGAAACATCGATTTTCTTTAACATCGATTTGATAAGTGAAACATCGATTTGCCTCTCACATCGATTTGATAAGTGAAACATCGATTTGCTTCAAACATCGATTTCATAAGTGAAACATCGATTTACTCTCACAAGGATTTGATAAGTGAAACATGGATTTGCTCACACATCGATTTGCTCTCATAAGGATTTGATAAGTGAAACATGGATTTGCTCTCACATCGATTTGGTCACTCAAACATGGATTCGCTTGTAAAATATGGATTTAGTCACTCAAACATGGATTCGATCATTTAAACATAGATTTCCTTTATATTTCAAGGTGTCTTTTGGCATCCAGTGAAAAAGTTATATATTATTGATTTACGTAATCTTCTATCTTTCTGACAGGAGATCTTTTACTTATCTTCTAGATCTCTTCTTTCCTGCCAACAAAAGGGGGTACTTACTACTTCTGAGTGACAACAGAAACATAGAGGTATGAATATTTTTGACATAAACACTCTTTTATCTAAACACTTTCTTCTATGCTTGCAGACCTCATAGACCACAAAATATCAGAAGAAAGAGAAGATGAGCAATGGCTAGAACTCCAACGAATTTGTTCAAGCCTCTCGTATAAAAGATGAAGCAAGGCTGAAGAAGAAAAAAGAGCTTTCCTGAAGATTTTTTTAAGAGTGTACATCCTGTGAGGAACCTCAACTCCATATACACTCAAAGGAAAAGAGAGAAAGAGCCCGAACCCAAGAAGAAGTGTTCAAGCATCTGAAGCACTCAAGCATTCAAGCTCCTTCTCCTCTCTTCACTCTCTCTGTGTGCATCTTTGTAATCTGGGGGAGAGAGTATTTTCGCTGAGAGTTCTTTTAGTGGTTTTCATCTGTTCCAACTCTCAGCTTTGTTCTTTCTTTTATAAGAAAGACTTCTGTCTAGCTGTAGGACTGTATACAGTGTAGAACCTATCTAGGGTTTTGTGTCTAGCAGAACTGCACTGGGGTTTGTACCAGGAGGTTGGCTTCTTGACCTGTAAAAGAAGTGGGCTGCCTTCTTGCCCAGGAAAGAGAAGAAGACTAGCTGGGGTGTGGGTGTTGTATTGTCCTTGAGGGGGACTGTACCCTTGGTTAGTAAAATCTCAAGAGGTGCTTGGGGACTAGACGTAGGACTTCCATGGGAAGGGCCGAACCAGATAAATTCCTTGTGTCCTCTGTGTGATTGTTTATTTGCTTCCGCACTGCTACACTTTATCACACTCAACTAACCAAACTTTCAAGTGTTAATTTCTGTGTTTAAGTTTCTATTTTAAATTTCAGAAAAACCTATTCACCCCCCCCCTCTAGGTTAGCTTGCTGCCGTACCAAAAGGACCTACAGTTGACTTTAATACGGTGCTAGTTTTTTTCGTCTAGCAGTGGAGGTTTTGTGGTGTACACAGATCCTTCAAGGTTTGGCCTTGGTACAGTGCTAATGCAACATAGGGTGGTTGTCTATGCTAGATAGCTGAAAGAAGATGGCCTAGAGCTGGCAGTGATCTTGTTTGCTTGAGACTGTGGAGCACTACTTGTATAGTGAGGTTTTTGAGGTTTTCATAGATCACCAGAGTTTACAGTATGTGTTCACCCAGAAGGATCTGAACTTGAGGTAGCGCAGGTGGCTCGAGTACCTGAAGGACTATGACTTTACCTTGTCCTATCACCTGAGAAAGGCTAATGTCGAATGCCTTGAGCAGGCGAGTTCACCCAAGTTCCTTATTAGTTAGGAAGTGAAGACTGTTGGAGGACCTTGATGAGGGAGTTTTCTGCCCTTCGAGACATAGAGACTGTGTGGTGATGGCTAGCTTGTCAGTTTTACCGGTAGCGTATCAACATGTGTTAGAGGCTCAATGTGCAGATCTAGAGTTGGCAGATGTCTTGCAGATGCCAGAAGTGGTGATAGATGAGGATGACATGATCAGGTTCAGAGACAAGTTGTACGCACCAGGAGACTCACGGTAGAGACTATTGTAGAGGCACACACGTTGAGGTATGTGTCGTTCATCTGGGTTCCACCAAGATGTACCATTGCTTGAGGAGACTCTTTTGGTGCCCTGAGATGAAGGAGGATATAACAGAGTTTGTGGCTCGTTGCCTTACCTAACAGCAGGTGAAGGTAGAGCATCAGTGCCTAGTGGTGAGCTCCATCATTGTCCATTCCCGAGTGAAAGTGGGACAATGTCACCATGGACTTTATGTCGGTCCACCTCATACCGCGCAACGACATGATGGTATTTGGGTGATTATTGATCGACTAACGAAGATAACTCGTTTCTTGCCAATCAGATTGTCTTGGTCAGTGGTAGACTTGATAGCCTATACATGGATAGAGTGGTTTCATTGCATGGGGTTCCAGCTTCCATTGCTTCAGATAGAGATGTGAGATTCACCTCAAGATTTTGGCATAATTTTAGAGGACACTTGACATAGAGTTGAGGATGAGCTAAGCATATCAACCACAGACAGACAACCAATTAGAGCGAATCACACAAACACTGGAGGATATGTTGAGAGCGTGCTACTTAGAATGGGGTGGCACGTGGGAGACGCACCTTCCCATGGTGGAGCTCGCATACAACAATAGTTATCGCTCCATCATTGGGATAGCGTCGTACGAGGCATTGTATATGGGCTATGTAAGACACTGCTACACTAGCACAAGGTTGGAGGAGACAGCTTTTGGGACCATAGTTGGTACAGTAGTGTGTAGTAGATGATAATTGCATAATTGTTATAAATAATTGTATAATGTTATTGAAAAATGATTGATAATTTCATAAGATTCTATTATCATTTGATTACAAGTGCGATAATTGATTAAATCTCTTTTGTGTTGTGTGTTTGCAGGGCTAATGGGCCAAGAAATGAGATTGCAAGTGGGCCAATGAATCTAATTGGATCAAGAGAAAATGAGGAGAGATTTTTATTATTTTTTTCAATATCATTTTCTCTTTCTCTCTACTTTTCAATTTTCAAAACTCCCTCTCATTTTTTTTAAGTCCCCCTCTAATTTCCAAAAATCTCTCCCCTTAACTTTCTCCTCTTTCCTCTCTTCTATCTAACTATTTTTAAAAGACTCTCTCTTTCCTCTCAGACGCATATTACTCTCTCATTCCCTTCCTTGCGGCTATCTTTCTTTTCTCTCTTTCCCTCTCCAACAAGGAGCTCTCTCTCTCCCTCTCAGGCGATCTCTCTCTCTTTCCCCTTCCCTTCTTCTTCTTCCTCTCTTCTTGCTCTCTCCCCATCTCTCTGGCTCGGTCTCCCTCTTCGGCAGATAGAAGCAGCAGCACGCACCCCCTCCTGCACTTGCCTGCGCATGCACGCCTCCATGCGCCTATACTCCGCCATGCAGCGGCCGCCCCGGTGCACGCAAAGCCTCCGCCGCGCCAGCCTGCGTGCGTCGCCTCTACGCGTCAGCATGCATCCGGCTTGCACGCGCCCTTCCGAGCCCGCCCGCACTAGGCCCTCCAGTAGCCCCGCCTGTGCCACGCGCCCCTGCGCCTGTGCCCAGGCAGCCTCCGCCCGCACGTGCTCACTGCATCACCTGCGCGCGCCGCCGCTCGCGCCCGCGCCCGCCTGCCACACGCCAGCCCCACCTGCCTGCGCGCTTGTTGCGTGCCCCCTGCGCGCCCTACCTGCCGCACCCCGCCAGCGCCGCAGCCTCCATGCGCGCCCCCTGTGCGCTCCGCCCCTCCTCCACGTGCGCATGCACGTGAGGAGGCGATCGACCGCCCCCCCCCCCCCCCTTCTCTCTTCTCGCCCCTCTCTCTCTCTCTCATCTATTCTCTCATCTCTCCCCCTCTCTCGTTCCCTTCCTCTCTCTCTCCACTCGCTTTCCTCTCTTCTTTTGTCTCATTTTCTCCCTCTTCTCTCTCTTCTCTTCTCGTCTCCTCTCTATCTTTTCTTGTCTCTCCCGTTCGCTCTCTTCTCTTTTTATTTCTTACTTTCTTAGTGTAGTTGTTAATTATTTTGTTTAGTATAAAATAGTTTTTTCTGTTCAACATTTTTTAGTGGATTGTAATTTTAGATCTTGTCTCCTAATCTCATCTCCTGTTACTCTTCATCTCTCTCACTCTCTCTCTCTCTCATCCTCTCTCTCTCTCTCTCTCTCTCTCTCTCTCTCTCTCTCTCTCTATTTATTTATTAGCTTAGTTTAAATTTATTAGTGCAACTTAGTTTTAATATCATCACGTTACTTTCCAAACAAAAAAACCCAAAGTTTTTAGCTCTAAATCTATTTTCTGTGGATTCGACTTGGCTCTCACCACTTAACTATTGTCAAAATATTTAGTGTAGGTCGATAATTTTAAGATTGTTAGCCACGTGTTTACGACGCATTCGTGGGCTATCAATTTTGGCGTCATTGCCGGGGAATTAGATTTTTAGTTTTGATAATCTTGGGTCTTTTGTATATATTCATGCTAACATTTTCTTTCATTTGTAGGTGTCAAAAAATTAAAAAAGCCTGAAAATTGCAGAATAAAAAATCAGAAAAAAAAGGTATGTTGAGGTGAGGTTTCTTCTCTCTCTCACTCTTTCTATTGTTTTAATTTCCAAAAGAACGGGATTGCGTTGGAGGTAAGTACCCTTAAAACCTCTTGATTGAGTTTCCTTTCCTAGTTGCCATGTTTAGATAATTAAAAAAAAATCAATCACTGAATCCAATCAAAAGATGTCACGTCAAGATTAGAACTTTCCATCTTTAGGACATACATCATTAGACTTTCATCTTTAGGTGTTTTTCTTTTTGAAAAATTTCCTTTCTTATCGAAGATTGCGGGAGGCAAGGTGAGAATTTTTGCAACTTCTTTAAAAAGCATGATCATGCATTGCCATGCTTGCATAGAACCCCTTACTTGATTTTGTGGTGTGCACATCATTTCTAAAATATTTGAAGGGCAATTTCCTTAACAAGATAAGGTGGGGATTTGATCACCCTTCCTTAGCCACAAACCACAATTTCCTGCATCTTTTGCATTCCCAAGCCTTATAAAAATCAGTAAACATGGCCTTAGGGTTCACACTGAGATTTAGGTCAACTGGGCCCACTACTTGGCCTTGGAAACTGGTGTCTAAGGCTAGAGGTTAAAAGGCAAACGCCTAAGCGGGAAAGTGGTTCTCTAATTAGGTCCCTACGAAAGTAGGGGGATCCTCCCACTACCCCACCTCTTACCTACAGTGGATATACCAAATAGTGGACTTAAGTTGTTCTAGGCCACTTTGGAGAAATCTCACTTTCAAGTCTAAGATCTCTAGGCAAATACATTGGTCCTAGTGCATGCATGGTAGGAGATCACAAAGCTCTAATTTGCTAGGACCAATCCAAGAAATGAGAGAATTCTCAAACCAAGGAACAATCTTCTACAAAATCAAATGGCTGAAAATCAAAATGGATTGCCAAATCAAATGGGGATAATCATGATCATCAAGAGCCGTCCAAAAACAAATGAAGGACTACTTCATCCCAAATTAATATCACCTTCATCTTGTATTCATCTCCCACAACATCAAGCCATCCAATATGAGATTAAGTCCACACCATCCAAATGCTCCCATCCTTTTATGGAAATACCAATGAAGACCCCTATAAGCATATGATGAATTCTTGGAAATATGCTCAACTGTGAAAATTCAGAATTTTTCTGATGATGCCCTAGATTGACCCTCTTCCCATTTTATCTAAAAGATAAGGCAAAATATTGGGTGGGCACTGTGGGGAAAACCATTCGAACTTAGGCAGAAATGCAACAAGAATTCCTAAAGAAATTCTACCCTATAGGCCAAACCAATAACATGCAAAGGGCTATTACGGATTTTCGCAATCACAGGAGAATTAATTCTTGAGTCATGGGAAGGTTGAAAGAATTTTTAGAAAATGCCCCTACCATGGTCTCTCAAAATGGCAAATTGTCCAAGCATTTTATGAGGGGTTGACTGAACAATATAGACAGATGGTGGATGCTTCATGTGGAGGACATTCATGAGCAGAAGAGAAGTGAGGACAAGGCTTATGATCTCTTTGAAATGTTGAGTGAAAAATTCTATAAATCATATCTCTTTATCCTCTTATAAGAGATCTGTTGGGCCATCAAGCGGGTTGGTTGTATGAAGTGAGAAATCGGGCTGAATTGGAGCCCAAATTCGAGAATAATCTCATGGCCCAAAAGTGGGAGAAAGTGGATACTATGGCCCAAACTGTTGCCTCTCTGGCTCAAAAGATGGACCAAATCTTGTCTAGGACTCATCAGGATTCCTTTGGCCCATCCCCCTCGAGCCCATATGTTGGTCCAGACTCCTATCATCAGGAGTCTGTAGCTTGTGTGCTAGTCCAGCCCACCACATTAATGAATGTCCAACTGCAGCTCAACTCCCTCCTTTCATCCAAGAACAAGTCTAAGAACACGTCTAAGCAGCCCAAGGATTCCCCAAGCCCAATCTGGACCCATTCTCCAATTCATACAATCCAGGCTGGAGAAATCATCCTAATTTCTCTTGGAGAAATCAACAAGCTCCACTTCAAAGACCTAACCCCTCCATGCCTCAAATCTCAAAACAACCATTCCAGAACCAATTTCAAGCCCAATCTAATCCTTACAATGGCACTTATGCTAGAGGGCCTCAGGCCCAATTCTCTCAGGCAGCCCAATATCCTCCTCAACCCAAGCAAGTTCAGCCCATCTTTCAACAAACCCCTCAAAAAAATTTTGAAGAACAATTTAATCAACTCCAAAAATCATCTTGGCCCAACAACAACAATTGCACCCAAAACAACAACTCTTGGCTACAAACCAACAGACCATGGCCAGGCTAGAAGCCCAAGTGGGCCAGATGGCTGAGACCACATGAGAAGGGAAGTGGGCCAATTGCCTAGCCAACCTGTGGCCAACCCAAGGAACCAACCACCAGGCTTTGCTTCACAATCAGGCCTCCTACCTCAATCTGCCCAACAAGCCCAACCAAGAGGCCCACAATTGGAGAATATAAAACCATTTCAAGTCTTAGAAGTGGTAAGGTACTAAGTGACCCACACAAGGGAAAAGAGGTTGTGAATAATCCTACACAAGAAATCCAAGAAATACTAGTGATAGTGAAGAGGAGCCATTCAATTAAGTTGGGGGGGGAGAGAACAAAGGGAAAGACAAGGTTCATGAAGATCCAAATTCTTACCAACCAAAAGTGTCATTTCCAAGTGCTCTAGAATCCAAGCCCATTAAGAAGAAGAAGAAGTCGGTCCAAGATGAGGAGTTGTTGGAATTGTTCAAACAAGTCCACATCAATATTCCACTCCTGGATGCCATCAAGCATGTCCCGACTTATGCTAAATTTCTTAAAGATCTTTGCACTCCACGAAGGGAATCCAAGACTGCAATTCAGAAATTTTGGCTCTCTGAAGATGTTAGTGCAGTCTTGATAAACCACCTCCCTAGGAAGCTGAAGGACCCCGGTGCTCCCCTCATTTCATGTGATATAGATGGTATCACCTTCGATCGTGCCCTTCTTGATTTAGGGGCGAGTATCAATCTTCTCCCCACCATTTATGAACAATTCAACATCGGGGAACTCAAGCCCACTTCCATCATTCTGCAGCTGGCTGATCGTTCAGTCAAGACTCCACGGGGATTGATAGAGGATGTAATTGTCAAAGTCAATGATTGTTATTTCTCCGTGGACTTTCGAATCCTGATATGTCCACCAACCAGGAGTTGAGACACACTCCTATCATTCTTGGTCGTCCCTTCCTCGCCACTGTCAAAGCCAACATCAACTGTGCTACAGGGATGATGGACATTTCATTTGGGGACAAACAATCTCTCTAATGTGTTCAAAGCCTCTAAATATCCAGATCAAGAAGAAGGAGTCATTCTATTGACATTTTGACTGAGTCTATTGATAATGATCTGGATGTTGACCAACTTGAGGAGACCAATGCTTTATATGATTCACCACTCCACTCTACTCTTTGGGCCAAAGTTGAACCTTTGCCAGCCTCGCAATCTGAACCTGCTCTTCCATCACTTCAAAGCCCTCCAGATCTTGAGCTTAAACCTCATCCAGACTCCCTCAAGTATGTATTCCTAGGCCCAAACCAAACTTTGCCTATTATCATTGCCTCCAACCTAAGCCCTACCCAAGAAGCCCAATTGATAGAAGTCCTAGGGGAACATATAGGTTGGATAGTGGCTGACCTTAAAGGGATCAGTTCATCTATTTGTATGCACCACATCTACTTGGAGGACAATGTTAAACCAAGCCAGGAAACACAAAGGAGGTTAAATCCCAACATGAAGGAAGTGGTGAAGAAGGAAGTAGTGAAGTGGCTAGATGCTGGAATTGCTTATCCAATATCAGATAGCTAGTGGGTTAGCACAACCCAAGTGGTTCCCAAGAAGTCTGGACTGACAGTTGTGAAAAATGAACAAGGGGAGTAAATACCACTAGATTGACCACGGGATGGAGAGTGTGCATAGACTATAGAAAGCTCAATGCCATGACCAAGAAAGATCATTTTCCACTCCCATTCATGGATCAAATTCTTGAGAAACTAGCGGGCCAGCAATTCTTCTACTTTTTGGATAGTTATTCTGGGTACAATCAAGTGGCAATTTACCCAGAAGATCAAGAAAAAACTACTTTTCACTTGTCCTTAGCACATTTGCTTTTAGGAAATGCCATTCGGACTTTGCAATGCACCAGCCACATTTCAAAGGTGCATGATGGCAATCTTCTCTGATATGGTGGGAGTTTCTTGAGGTATCATGGATGATTTTTCTATATATGGGGATTCTTTGAAAAATGTCTAAAAAATTTGAGAGAAAGTTTTGGCTAGATGTGTGGAAACGAACTGGGTGCTCAGTTGGGAGAAGAGCCACTTTATGGTTCGAGAGGGCATAGTCTTGGGCCACATCTGTCTGAGCGGGGTATAGAGGTAGATAGGGCCAAAGTTGGCCTCATTGCTGATCTTCCTCCTCCAACCTCTGTGAGACAGATTCGTTCATTTCTTGGTCATGCCGGCTTCTATCGCCGGTTCATTCAAAACTTTTCCAAAAGTCCACCCCTTAACTCTTCTCCTAGCAAAGGATGTCCCATTTCACTTTGATGATGCTTGTTTAGAGGCCTTCACTACTTTGAAAGAGGCTTTGACCAAAGCTCCCATTCTTCAAACTCCTAATTGGTCATTACCCTTTGAGATCATGTGTGATGCCTCTGACTATGCCATAGGTGAGTTTTGGACAAAGAATTGATAACGTACTGTGGTGATTATTATGCGAGTCGCACCCTCGCCGATGCTCAATTGCATTACACCACCACGGAAAAAAACTTCTTGTTGTAGTCTTTGCCCTTGAAAAATTTTGATCTTATCTTTTGGGGGAAAAAAGTCATCATCTACTCAGATCACTCTGCTTTGAAATATCTCCTAGCTAAGAAGGACTCCAAACCAAGACTCATCAGATGGATCCTTCTTCTAAGAATTTGATTTGGAGATTCGGGATAAGAAAGGTACTGAAAATGTTGTTGTTGATCATCTGTCCTGAATTCTCATCCCAGAAAGTGCTCCCCTGCATGATTCCTTTCCTGATGAGCACCCCTTACTATTCTCATAGAACAGCCCCTTGGTATGCTCACATTGTCAACTATCTTGCTGTGGGACAAATTCCTGAAGGATGGTCAAAGAATGAAAGGGACCATTTTTTCGCTAATGTCAAACACTATTTCTGGGATGACCCTGAATTATTTTCATGGGTCCTGATCATGTCATTAGGAGGGGTGTCCCCGAGGAAGAGCAACAAAGCATCTTAAATTTCTGTCACACTCCAGCTTATAGGGAACTTTTCGGGGAAGAAAACTGCTGCTAAGTATGCAAAGTGGCTTTAAAGTCTGCAAAGTGGCTTTTACTGACCCACATTGTTTTAAAAATGCTTATGAATTCAGCAGACATGTCTTAGATGCCAAGTTGTGGGCAACAATTCTAGGAGAGACATGATGCCACTCAACCCCATTTAGTGGTGGAAATTTTGATGTCTGGGGAATAGATTTTATGGGCCCATCCCTTCATCCTTTGGCAATGAGTACATCCTGTGGGCTGTTGATTATGGTCTAAATAGATTAAGGTCATTGCCACCCGCACCAATGACATAAGGTTGCCATGAAATTTGTGCGTAGGAATATCTTCTCCAGATTTAGGTGTCCTCGGGCTATTATAAGTGATGGGGGATCTCATTTCACTCATTCCCAATTTTGAGCTTTGCTTAAAAGATATGGGATAACTCACAAAATTGCCACCCCCTACCATCCCCAGACAAGTGGCCAAGTGGAAGTGTCCAATAGGGAGATCAAGAACATTCTCCAAAAGATCGTTAGGCCTGATAGGAAAGATTGGTCAGAAAGATTGGATGATGCTTTGTGGGCCTATCGGACTGCATATAAGACTCCCATTGGCATGTCTCCCTATAGGTGATTTTGGTAAAGTCTGTCACCTCCCTGTTGAGTTAGAGCATAGAGCTTATTGGGCCATTAAAAATTCAAACTTGACTTAGCCCAACCTGGATCACATAGAGCCCTCCAACTGAATTCCAAGATATATAAAGCAAGACCAAAATCTTTCATGACAAACACATTTTGAGGAAATCCTTCCATCCTAATCAAAAGGTCTGGCTCTTTAACTCTAGGCTGCGCTATTTCCAGGTAAATTGAAATCTCAATGGGACGGACCATTCATTGTTGTCAAAGCTTTTGACCATGGTGCTGTAAAAATTCTTGATCCATAAAATGATCAAACTTTCACTGTTAATGGTCAACGTCTCAAACCTTACTTGGAAAACATGCACCTCACACCAAAAAAATCCATTCCTCTAAATGACCCTGAGTAGATGCATCAGGACTTCATTGTGTCTGGCTGAAGACATTAAACTTAGCACTTGTTGGGAGGTAACCCAATATTTTTAGGAGATTTAACTTATTTATTTTCTCTTTTCTATTGTGTTCTAGGTGTTTGGAGTCCCACTATCCTTGGATGAAGCTACTGCCCTCATGTGATCATCGGGTTGCATCTCTCCTTCTTAACTTGTGTTGGCTATACTCTATTTCATATCTTTATGTCATTGAGGACAATGTCATTCAAGTTGGGGGGAGAGTCATATTGAAAATAAATTCCAAATTTTGCCCCTAACATTGTGGTTCATGCTTCATATTTCATGAAAAAAAAATTTTTCTAACTTGACTTATAAAGTGTGCTTGTGAAAGTGGTGAGTTGAAGGGGTGAGTTAACTAGTTATATTTTCAGCATCTTCCTCAAAATACATTTGAAATTTCATCAGTATAGGAAAATTTTAATTGGAGTTATTCAAATGGATGATGAGAGTTTTACCTAACATTCAGGCTGATTGATTGATATTCTACACTCTTATTGAAGACCAATCGTGGGGAAAAAGTTACCTGCCTACAAATAAATGTGAAAATGTGTGTAATAGCGAAAAAACATGGAAAATGTCCCAGATCTTAGTAACCGGGCCTGTTGCTCCTAAAGCAAGAGTTGAGGCTCGCGTTAAACAGTGAAGGGAAGTGCAGCACCATGTAAAAAAGGCATGAAAAAGAGAACTAGGTAGAGTGGAAGCTACCTGTAATTCGAGGATCGAATTAAGGAGTGTAGAGTTGATGTCATCTTTGAGTGATAGGTAAAAAGCTCATGCATCCTCTTATTGATGCTCAAACATTGAACAAAAAGTCATGAAATTTTGATTGTATCTTAAGGAACTATCTAAAGACATGACTGACCGCTTACTCTTGACACTTACCACTAGAACATGAAACACTTATGGTCAGTATTTTCATTCATTTTCTTATCATGAAATATGATGTCTTGTGCTTTTGTTAGTCTAATTATTCACTTGTGTGCATTGCTAAGGGACTAGCAGTGAGTAAGTTGAGGAATGTGATAATAGCATAATTGTTATAAATAATTGTATAATGTTATTGAAAAACGATTGATAATTTCAAAAGAGTCTATTATCATTTGATTACAAGTGCGATAATTGATTAAATCTCTTTTGTGTTGTGTTTGCAAGGCTAAGGCCAAGAAAGAAATGAGATTGCAAGTGGGCCAATGAATCTAATTGGATCAAGAGATAATGAGGAGAGATTTTATTATTTTTTTTCAATATCATTTTCTCTCTCTCTCTCTATCTTTCAATTTCAAAACTCCCTCTCATTTTTTTTAAGTCCCCCTCTAATTTCCAAAATTCTCTCCCCTTAACTTTCTCATCTTTCCTCTCTTCTATCTAACTATTTTTAAAAGACTCTCTTTCCTCTCAGGCGCATATTACTCTCTCATTCCCTTCCCTGTGGCTATCTTTCTTTTCTCTCTTTTCCCTCTCCAGCGAGGAGCTCTCTCTCCCTCTCAGGCGATCTCTTCCTCTCTTTCCCCTTCTCTTCTTCTTCTTCCTCTCTTCTTGTTCTCTCCCCATCTCTCTGGCCCGATCTCCCTCTTGGCAGACAGAAGCAGCCGCAGCGCCATGCACCCCTGCCTGCACCTGCTGTGCGCGCACACCTCCACGCACCTGTGCCCCGCCACGCAGCTACCGCCCGCCGTGTGCACACACAGGCCTCCGTCGCGCCAGCCTGGGCGCGTCGCCTCTACGCGCCAGCGCGCGTCCGGCTGCACGCGCCCTTCCGAGCCGGCCCGCGCCAGGCTCGCTTGTGCCACGCGCCCCTGCGCCCTGCGCCCAGGCCGCCTTTGCTTGCACGCACTCACTGCGTCGCCTGCGCGCGCCGCCGATCGTGCCCGCGGCCTGCCCGCCTGTGCCCACCTTTTACGTGCCATCCCCGCCTGCCCGCGCTCCTGCCGTGTGCACCCTGCACGCCCTGCCTGCCGCGCACCGCCAGTGCCGCTGCCTCCACACGCGCCCCTGCGCACTCCTCCCTCTCCTCTAAGTGCATGCTTTTGCATGCACGTAGAGGAGGCAATCGCCCCCCCCCCCCCCCCCCTCTCTCCTCTCGCCCCTCTCCACTCGCTTTTCTCTCTTCTTTCGTTAGTTTTCTCCCTCTTCTCTCTCTTCTCTTCTCGTCTCTCTCTCTATCTTTTCTTGTCTCTCCTGTTCGTTCTCTCTCTCTCTTTATTTCTCATACTTTTTTTGTGACGGTCCTCGTTGTTCAGACCCGTAACCCAATAACATGTCTAACGCGAGTCCGCCTCTCGCGACCAGGTCGAAGCCCACAAAGGGATCAAACTACTAGTATGTACAAATATAAAGGAACCATCTCAAATATATATAAGATTTGCCAATCTCACAAATATTCACTAGAAATGTGCATAGCCATAGCACAACTATAACCAAACTACAACAACAACCTGGGGCATATCCCGAGGTGTACAACAGAAAAGTAAATTACACTGCCGATGGTGCAGACCCTCCGCTACGGTGCGGCTCAGAACTAGACGACGGATGTGAGGTCTCCTGCTCTCCCTCACCTGAAAGAGTAGGGGGGTGAGCCTCTTGAGTCACTGGATCAGTAGGGAAACTCCCTAGAAATCGAGCAAAACAACACAAGTAGTAAAGCAGGAAACTATACTAACAATTCATAGAACTATCTAGCAGAATATAAAATTGTAAATACCACTTATCACTTGCCGCTTAACAGAAACCAATAGTGATAAATAAACGGCAAACCCAAATAAGTGTACGAGCTACAGTAGGAAAACGCCTCACTCGGGCCACGTGGACTGGCTCGTGACACTAGCTACTGACTGGACAAACCACACAGGACTACCTCTCAAACTCGCAGCCACGGATAGAAGGTCCAGCTGCCACTCTACTAAACCAGTACAAAGAACTGTGGAGTCCAACTAAACCATCACAACCTGCAGGTCACACACCCCGCAGGCCATGCCTGGCACCTTTAGGGACTCTGGCATGAGCTCCCTAAAGTGAGGCACTGGAAAACAGGACTGGCTGGAGCCCAGTACGTCTACTGGTGTCCGTCTCCCCCAACTACGAGCGCGCTACAAGTGACAACACAACAAACTCTCTTAGTCATTGTCCCACTGCCGTCTTCCCTCAGGGACGTACTACTCAGCACAAGAGTGAGGGTGTCTAGGAAGATGACAAAACCTCGACGGTACTTAGTACCGGGACAAGCCCCGAGCACACACTGCCTGGCTCACACAAAACCTGGGCTTCCAACTGAAAGGTATCCACGGTAGGCGTCAAACTACACGCCACGTACACGGAAACCATGTGCACACCGCACAAGCCACGTGAAACCTTCACGTAAACCGCGTGAATACCATGCCAACCACACACACCATAAATGTCTGCCATTTTTTGTCAATATTTATTGTGTTAAGGCTTACGACTTATTTTTTCCATCTGGTATCTTGTCCATTTGTCATTACTTACATTGGAAGTAGAAGAACTACATCAGTGAGATGGAAAAAATGGTGTTCTGTGTATACAGATCATCCAGCTGGTTTTTGATGTGTACATGTGCATTCGTCGAGCTGTGCATGCTTTGGAATTTTTGCATCTCTTTTTTTTTTCATCGCAGCTTCAACATCTTCTCTTTATAATACAAGGGCCCTTATCTGAAGCCGCAAAAGGACAGCATGGGCTACAGCATCAGCAATATTTGAGCCACTATAGCTGACAAGAAAGCCACCTGCAGAGACATCAAATAATATTTTTGTGTCCACTACAGCTGACATGCCAGCTACCTGCAAAGACATCAATAATAACATTTACATCTGCAGAGACATCAACTATCACTTCTGATGAAAAAAATTATTTATCTTCATCGTTGTCTTTATAACATGGTCCAAATTTTATAACATCTGAGTTGCAGAAAATCTAAGTTGCACTGGATCTGGTCTAACTGAAATGAAATGTAGTTGTTAGTTAGTTTTTTTTTTGTTAGTGAATGCCAATGATGAAATTTGATTTTTTTTATTTGTGTTTTTTGTTGCCATGTTCTCCATTTTACAAATGTTCTCCATTTTTTTGTTGGCGAAGCCCTCACATTTCTCCCTTCTGCCATGTGTGGATAGAAGGCTGTGGATGTGTATGCATGATTCAGAGAAAGGGATCCCATGTGCCACGTGTGGATAGTGCAAGTAGTTGACAAGTATGCCCGTGTTGTCCAATAGCTGGAGTCCTGATTAGTGTTGGTATAAAACCCCCAACTCCCCTTCAAAATTGGTGCTTCAGGATTGATATGGGACTAACCACCTGATTTCTGATATCCTTCACATATGTCAACTTCACCTTATATCCTTCACATATATGAAAACTGAAATTCCCATTGGTGTTTCTATAATTGTGGGTCCTCAGAAAGAGTCTGTTTCAACAGTTTTTTGGCAGTGGAGAATAGGTTAGAATATACTGAAGGAACGAAGGACATTATCACATAGGTCTAGAACTCAGTGGTATATCAGAAAGAGTCTTGTCTAAGCCACAGTACAACAAATAATAAATCATTGTTCTAGAGAATGTTTTGTTAGAAATTGGAACAGAAGAAAGTAGAAAGTTTTTGGGATGTATGATTATCAAAATACCTGCATCTGCTGCTCGTCGGAGGATACAACAAAGTTGCCTACTCCAAGCAGATTCAAGGCGTCATCTTCTTGGAAATGGATGTACTAAATACAGTGACCTTCAAAACAAAGATTTCCCAAATGTACATAGAGATTTGAAGGAGCAGGAATAACAGGAGTGTTTGCCTCTATTCCAGTGACTTCAATAGGTTGCCATACTTTCTAATCAACAAGTCAGAAGCTGCAGAATACTAGTAATGAACAATTTTAAGTCAAATATTACTAAGATTCAGGTTCATTTACCTACTTCTCAAAACTGTCATTAGTTTGCTTGGTTTTGTGTTGATTAATACAATGATGTGAGGCATAGTTTGGCTGGGACTGTATGAATTGACTGACTCCCCAACCTGGCAAGTCAGAAAACTGTGCTGGGTAGTGGGCTTTTCGACCTTTGCATGCCCAGTTATGATAAGACCAAGAACCATTGATTCCCCTCGTGGTTTGGAATTTTTTTGTTGGTTCCCCTCCCAGCCATGGCGGTGGCTTTTGGCCGCCAAAAATCCCAGATTGTTTGTGATCTCTGCAGGTTACATTTTAAATTTTGATTAGTATCCATATGTAAGATCTCTAAGATCCCTTTTTCCCGTCAACCAAAATATAAAGGAAAATTTAAACTTATATTATAAAAGAATGTCACAATGTCACTTTTAATCATCCCTTTGGCTGGTATAGGAAATGCTTCTTCTTTTCCTTGAGTATTTGATACTAGTGTAATGGTTTGATGACATATTTCCTGCATTACTGTTTATTAAGCATATTGTTTCTTTTGTTATAAATATCCTCACACAGTACTTATTGACCACCTATTGTTGCTTTTGTAGGAAATATGTCTGCTGAAACCTGTCTTCGTCCAAGGACAAAGCAAACTCTTTACAAATCTCCTCTCACCACATGTGAACAATTTCATCTACTAACAATAAGTTGCTCTTCTGAACAGACTTTAGCACTAGTATGTGAATGTGAAGAATGATGTTTTATGTCATCTTTATTAACATTATTGTTTGTTAACTTTAATGTGTTTTATATTATTAATGTGTTGTGCATTGTGAATGAGTGGGTGTGAATGTGTGTGGATGTAAATGTGGAATATGGATCTAAATGTGGATGTGTATGTGTGGAACTAAATGTGGATGTGGATGTGTGTGTGGAACTAAAGGTGGATGTGTATGTGTGGAACTAAATGTGGATGTATGTGTGATCGATCCAAATGTGAATGTGTGGATTAATTGTGGATGTGTATGTTGCTCCAATTGTTTGTGAATGTAGACATAAATGTAGGTGAATGTGGATCTATTTAAATATATTTCTATTTTTTTTTGCTGAAACAAAAATTTATGGTGTATGTGGCTGTAGGTAAACATACTTGGTTATGGTGTACGTGGCCGTAGGTAAACATATTTACTTATGGTCTGTTTAGCCGTAGGGAAACATACTTGCTTATGGTGTACGTGGTCGTAGAGACACATGCTTACGGTTTAAATTGTCGTAGGGATATCGGCATCACTGAGTCTATCCTTACAAAAAATATGACTACGGTTAACATCGCCGTAGCCAAAAACAGATATCCTTATGGTGTTACTTACGGCTACCAATACCGTCACTATAGCTATATACTTACGGAGTTTAAAACACCGTAGCCTTAGGCCTTTGCCGTCGGACTTTAGTCGACGAAACCCAACCGTAGGGTAACACCGTAAGCAAAGACTATGCTTACGATTTTTGTTATCTACCTACGGTGTTTGGACGTAAGCAAAGCCTGATTTTCCTGTAGTGAGCTAAAAGATCGTGAGAGCGACAACTGAGCTTGTTGAGGAGATAATGACTGAAAGGGATCATATATACCATGGAGACGGGCATGATATTTGATTGTATATATGATCTGCAAACGAGGAGATCGCATGTGATGTTTGTCATAGAGCAAGGCGCAGGCCAACATGAGCAGTTGGAAAATGTGACGGACTATGTCATGGATATGGTGACAAAGATATTAATTAAGCTTGTGTAATTTGTCACTGATTTGGCGAATAATTAAGGCAGCAGCCATTTAATTTCTTTAATATGGGCCAACTTTCACCCATATATATGTGGATAATCCTTTTCCCCATCGGCAAAACAGTACTGGGCGGGAGCTCGGTTCGATTTTAAAATTATTGTTCATCTTCTTAAAGTTTGAGGTCCTCCGTTAAAATTAATGAAAGAAATTCTGCAGGTCGCTTGATTGAACAAAGTGGATGTTAATTTGTCTTATATATCTAACATAAGCTTCCCCACCATCCCCTGCCCATTAGATTTTGATCAGCTTGGTGATCAATTGACATCATAAATCATGATACTTTTTTCTGTTGCAACGTAGTTTTAGGACTGGTGTGGCATGCGAGATCGATGTCCACGGCTCGACACAAGGCTGAACTCTGATGCCCTAATGGAGATGCCACCAACGAGGCGAGGACGTGGCGAAACGACTGTCCAAACAGCAGACAAAACTGGTTGCCTATGATGTTGGGTGTTGTCATCTCCAACACTTTTCAAAGGTTTTGCATCGATCGATCTCCGATATTATAGGGAATATTATTAACATCCTTAATTAATTTCCCTGTAACAGAAGTCATACGTTCTCCATAAAGTCATGTGCTAAGCCAGTCCGTCGTAGAGATAGGTAGTCTAGCCGACACTAGAATTTCGTGAATGAGATGACTACGAGGTGAATATTTAATAGCAATTGGGCCCGTTAATTTGCGGTCCTTTCAGCTAACCTAATTAATACACCAAGTGTTTTATACACGAATATATCTGTGGTCTCTCCCATCAATTAGTCTCATATGCTGAACAAAAGTTATTATTGTAAAAGTTTATTATTGTATGATAACAAGGAATTAAAGCGGTACTAAGATATATACCTGAAACTGTGTCTTTATTTCCACTCATGTTTTTAGGATCATCTCAATTAAATTGCACGTCAGTGGTCTCCTAATTCATAAATTCTATCCGATTTCCTAAGTAGAGTGTCCGATCTTCCTACAGCTAGAGATAACTCCCATTCACTTTTTTGTGGAACCAAATCCAAACGTAGCAGTTCTAGAATACTGATTTCGGATCGAAGCAAATCCGGATCTCACAATATTGGATCTGGGTCAAGCAAAACTTGAACCCAATCCGGCCCGTTGACACCTCATAGTAACTGTGGTGGAGTATGATCTAATGCGCGCATTCGCGAAGTCTAAAGCAACAAATTCAATACTGAAATGTTCTATTCGACTGATGACTTTGAGAGCTTTTCCATGGCTTTAATCAAACGGAAGAGACTATATGCCATAAGGAAGGCGACAAGGGGGACAAAGAACATGAGAGGTTTGCAGATAAGAAAAGAAACATGTGATTTGTCACAAGGTCAACAAACGAACATGTCTAATTTGAATAGATGAAAGAAACGTTGCCAAATGAGATATGGTGACAATAAATTATTTAAACATGTCTTTGCCAGTACTGCATTGGTAAATAATTCATTATTGGGACGTGGGGTTATCCTGTGGCAATCTATATGGTCAGCCTAATCTGGCTTGCAGATCTTCAATGTAGACGACCACTGTGGGTCCGAGTATATGGACCTTGGGCGTCAAGATCTAAGGGAGAAAATAAGTATCCAGCCCTCTCAACTACTTCCTTGACTTGCAAGACAATTGATGGGGGGATACAGATCTTAAGGATGACTCTGTGATGATCAAGTCAGCAAAAAGAAAAGTTTGGTCTAAAAAAAGTGTTAGGATGAGATAGAGTTTTGAGTGAGACTATATCTGATGTTAACTCATGTCCTCCTTCC